>PISX010018924.1:0-39382 GCA_004024625.1 Mellivora capensis
ACATGCTCTCTTCCCAGGTCTCCCATTGGTATGGCTGCTTTTAATGTCTTCCTCTCTGTAAGTCTCACACCCTTGCTCATTTTAGGGATTTTAGCTGTTCTATTGTATTCCTCAATCAGTAATCACTTGCCCCAGATGTCTGTGTCTGATTTACCTTTAGGATGTTTTTCACAAGTCATACCTGCTGCTTCTGATGATTTCCCCCCTTCTGAGCTGTGAGCCACTTTTGGTTGTCTGAACTCTGCCTTGGGTGTCCCAAGACCAGTCCCTCAGGTATCCCCTAGACAGGTTAGAAATCAAAGGGTCGCAGATTAGTCCACTCTGCTCTCTCTGGTTTCCAGAGGGGAAGAGCTTGTGGTGACTACTCTGCTCAAGCTGTTCTGCCCAGCACAGTCACGGAATTTCCTGCCCTGCCACATGTGGCTCATTCTTGACCAGGCACTCACTTGGTTGCTGTTGCTCTTTTGCTGTTCCCACAGTTCCCATATGTTATTTTAGTCAGCCTCTAGTTGTGTATTTGGTGTTTCTGTGGAGGGAACAGGCCTGGAGTTTTCTTGTGTGTCATCTTGCTGACATCACTCTCCTGAATTTTTAAGTTTTTTAAATATCCAGTCTATTTCAAAATGTGCTGATGCATAAATGTTCATGTTCTGTTATTTTCGTCTCCCAGTTTCCATATTTTTAAAATGAAAGCACAGTGTGAGTGGGTTCCAGTCACTGCTGGAAGAAGTCTTTACCCGCCCAGCCTGGTATGTGTGATGCCCAAGAGGACCTTTAAACCAAGTGACCCTGTGTGGCTGGAGAGGCTCCTCCTTGCACACAGATGTGCTTCCTGCACTGAGGGCTGGTATCCGTCTCTCCAGATGCTGCTGAAAACACCACATTTCTGGACACTCATGGCATGAAAGGGCACTGCCAAGGCTCCCGGGTACCAGGGACCGTCCCACTGGTGCTCAGGCCATGACAGTTACTGTAATAACACACCAGCGACCAAAGCAGCCTTCCCTCCTCAGGGGAGGTTTGTGGGCAGCGTGTGACACTGATGGAGAGCTGGAAGCCCACCTGGGACACAGCACTCAGACAGGCTCCTCACCTGTCCCTGCCGACCTCCGGCCATGTCCTGTGTGCCTCTGTCACTGGCTCTGCAAAGCCCCTCCGCCCTTCCCTCCTCCAGCCCATTTTCAGGCATCCGCACTTCCCGTTTCCTATCAGATGTTTTCTGAGGGCCAGCTGGATATGACAGTCACCCAGGGGGGAAGCAGTGCCATCTCCGGGACTCACTAAATGACCACTTCTGTGGGGCACATCCTCACAGCCCAGGGACCCCTACAAGTGCAGCTGGGAGTCTGCTGGCAAAGAAGGGACAGGTCCGCAGGCCCCCTCTCTGGGCCTTCTCCAGGGCACCCCCTCCAGAGGAAGTATTCCCTCTGTCCTCGGGCTGCATAGGGTCAAGGACTCAGGATCCATGTGAGTCAGGGCCCCAGCCCTTCCCCCGGGGAGCCCTGGGTGAGCCGCATCCACATGAGAAGAGGGGGAGAAGAGGGGTCGCTGACTTTACTGCAACTGGTTGGAAAAGAAGGGAAACCCAACAACAACAAAAGCCAGGCTGGGCACCAGGAGGCAAACCACCTTGCAACCTTCCAAGAACTGGTCTCACTCCATTTTACTCAGTCCTGATCACTAATTAGCTCCATTTCAGATACAGTCTGTAAAGATAGATTCCCAGCCCGGGTTTGCAGCAGCCCCGCTCCCCTCCCCGACTCCAGGCCCTGCAGGGTTGTCCCACTGGAGCAGGTGCGGGTCTGCACCCCGAAGCCTCCCTGGGTGCCCCTTGCCTGGGGACCCCATCGCCCTTCCTCGCTCGGACACTCAGGAACCCTCACAGTGCAGTGTCCTGACCTGGTTTGCAGGCTCGTCCCCTGGCCAACCTGTGTCCCAAACGTCCTCCAGTGTCCCGGGGGCAGCCTGCCAGCCACCCCCAGCCTCCTTCCAGTTTGGTTTCTTTCCTGTAGGTGTGCCCTGCCCCAGTCGTCCCTGCTCTGGAGGCCTCCATCTAAACTCCGTGCTGTGAAAACCCCACATCCACTGCCTCCTCCTCCAGGGAGCACTCCCTGACTTCCAATGAATGCACCTACTGCATTTTGCCATGGACCCGGGCTCTGAGGCTCCCAGTCTGGTGGTGCTGGTTCCTGGCCTGCAGCCCCAGCCTGCGCAGCTCTGAGAGCCTGGCTCCAGCCTCTAGCACTCAATGTCTGGTGTGTTTTCTCACCCATCAGTCATTGTAATCTTGTAAGAAAAGTATTTACTGCATTTTCAGGTGAAAGCAGCTGTCATATCATAGAAAATAATCTTTTTACATGATTCTCTGTATATAGAGCATATTGTAGTTCTGTCACTGGTGGGTGGGCAGGGCTAATGTAAAATGTTTTACAGGATTCCTAGTGCCCAATCTCCAGAGTGATGACGAAGGGCACGGACAGCTATGACAGCATCTGCAGAATAATTTTGAATTCACAAAACCCATTCATGTAATACTGAAAAGTCGTGTATGACATAAGCCTATGGTGAAAACATCCACAAGCACATTGTTCTGGGTCCCCTGCCCTTAGATCCTCTCTGCACAGGTTAGCCTTTCTGCTGCATTCAGGACTTCTGAATTGCTCATGCTACAATATCCCATAGCTTTATGGCTCATAAAATGAGGCTTAAAAATCACACTTAAGGGATGCCTGGGTGGCTGAGTTGGTTAGGCGGCTGCCTTCGGCTCAGGTCATGATCCCAGCATCCTGGGATCGAGTCCCACGTTGGGCTCCTTGCTCGGCGGGGAGCCTGCTTCTCCCTCTGCCTCTGTCTGCCACTCTGTCTGCCTGTGCTTGCTCTCCCTCTCTCTCTGACAAATAAATAAATTTTTAAAAAAAATTTTTTTTAATCACACTTAAATAAATACTGAGCAAAGGTCAAACTGACTCTTTTCATAATCATAAGTAGATAATATCAGGAACTGTAATTGTCCTTTTTGTAAAGCATTCTAAAATTATATGTTAAATTACATTTACTTAGCACACACTGTCTTTTTAAAATCAGTCGTAGATGGTGAGTGATCTGAGGGACTGGCCAGCTCAGATGGAGCTGCATAGCCTCCTGTGCTAGATGTCTGAAATCTTCTGATTTATGTTTTAAGAAGTTTTGTAGGTTTTAAGAGACTGGGGCAGAAGTATGACTTCTTCTGTCTCAATCATTTGTCATGCAAAGTTCTCCTTCTAGTGTATTTTACACAATCGGAATTGACCAGCCATAAGCCATGGCTGATGGTCATGAGAACAGGGTCAGTCATGAGCAGAGAAGCAAGGATTTGGGGCGGAGAGGAACTGAGCTGTTGTGATCCACCGTGCAGGAAATGGGCTTTCTGAGTTCATCAGTCATCTAGGATGCAGGACACCTTCTAGAAGTCTGGTTTAGTAAGTCACTTAGCTTTCCCGGACCACTTGTATTTGTAATGAAGATTCTGTTTTCTGCCAATACCACTGTGTTGTGAGTGGGGGGGATTAGTCCCCCTTGTGGGATCTTTAAGGAACATTCCAGATTGGTTGTGGAAGTCACGCGCAGGAAAGCTAAGAAATGAGCGGATTTGTTATGCTCACAGGTGCTAGGGTAGGAGGCACCGGCACTCCTTGCTGGTGTCTACACAGCAGGCGGGCTCAGGAAGTGACCATATCCAGCAGGTGCAGACCTGAACCACTGAGAACCCCTGGGCAGGTCCCTGTATCCCAGGTTGGGATGGCCACAAACCCTTGAGGGGATTTCGCTGTTATGTTTGGAGTCCCAGGGCCACAGACAGGGGAGGGCAAGATGGGGACCTTGTGACAGGAGCCAGCCTGACCACCCTGGTGGGCCCAGGAAGGGGCTCACAGCCTCTGCCTGGCGATGTTGAGTCATCAGGGAGAGAGGAAGTGCTAACAATTTACGATCAGTCTTCACCCTTTATTCTCATTTTCAACCTTATTTTCCTTCTCAGGTAAGAGAACCAAGACTCTGGTACTGCCCGGGACAGTTCCAAAATATATAAACAGTCTTTCAGCACCTGAAACTGACAGAGAGGAAACATTTCTGTTCATTAATGGTGATGTGGAACTGAGATTTGTGCATTCTGATGAGGCTCAGGGGTCCGTGGTGTCCGCTGGTCCCTGGACCCCAGCTCCTGGCCACCTTTCAGACTCCTCGGTGTATCTCTTACTGTCTGAAAGAAAAACACTGCACCTTTCTGTTTTCATTCCTTCTTTTACTTCTTTCCTACCTGGCCTGGTTCCACAAATCATCAGCCATGGGATTCCTGTGCTTTCTCTCAGTCTATAAATCACAAGCACCCCTTCCCTCCTCCATGGTGGGGGCAAGCCAGGGCGTCACTGTCCCCTTGGTTTTGCATGGAAAGAGTGGAAGTCCATGAAAAGTCAAAGATTTATGCTCGGATGCTGCAGGACAGTCAGGAACTGCATTAGAGATACTTAACAGATACTGTTTTCTTCCCTGGTCCATCACTGCCTCATTAAGATTACATGTATGTCACATGTGGGCAGAAGGCTCTTATAACCCTCGTTTGCAGCAGCCACCACTGTGTCCTGGGAGTGGGTAGCCAGGAGCTGAGGTGGGGTGCTGCCCCCGGCGAGGGGGGCAGGGAGCCGAGGGGAAGCAGTGCTAAGCGTTCTCACTGCCCTTGATCTTCCCTGTTACTAACCTGGGCTGTGGTAGGACTCTGTGGGCAGATCATATGGTCTCCAGGGCTCTCCCAGTGGGTCCAGCTGGGAAGCCAGGATCCCAGGACACAGACCCCCAGTAGTCTGGGAAACTGTTGGCTGCACAGAGCAGGGCAGGTAAGCCCAGTGATGGGACAGGCAGAGCCCGCACAGAAGCAGCAGAACATGTCAGTGGCTCCTCTGGGCTGAAGTGAAACTTCGAGAAACAGCATCGAATGGAAAACACCACCCTTGTATCAGGACACCCAGGACAGTTAGGTCACTTTCAATGCACAGCGTTCTCAAAAATACAAACTAAAAGGCTTCGAGGCATGAGAACGGAACAGGAAAATTATATCTTTTAATATTTCCATTATATTTGAAGTGGGTTTGTAGAGTGAAAAAAAGTAGCCAAAGTATTTTTTCTAAATCACTGCTTAAGCAGCTATAAACATTTAGAAGAAAAATAGCCCAGGACAGAAATATAATAGAGACTGCACACATTCATGAATCTGTCTGACCCCTAACAAGCTTAGCTTGGGAGGCATGGAGCGTTTCCTATGTTAGAAGCAGAAGTATAAATCGCTAAAATGCACACACTTGATCACAGTACAGAACACTTTTATGGCTTCACTTGAATGCTCACTTAAGAATTTTCTCTGAAGTGTACTCAGAGCAGAGACAGTTAAACAATAAAAGTAAGGTATTGTGAGACCATAATACTAACTTAGGAATAGTGGGGTAGAAACCACTTCCCCTGGCTCAGCCTTTCCTCATGTTTTGTTTGTTTGTTTTTCAGGTGGCAAGTTTTGAATGAAGGAAGGATGGTCTTTCCATGCTTACAGGAAAGTGCCAGAATTTTCTGCCTTTCTTTCCATGCAAAGCAGGCCTGTGAGGGGCTAAGCTGTACCTTTCTCCTCCAGATGTCCCTGGCTGCTTCTGATGGGGAATCTTGGCTCTCTCTGCTGTCCTTTAAACTCCTGGGCATTGGCGAAATCTTGTCATGGGGTCTTTCTTTAAGTCAGAGTTTGTAGGGTTTTGAGCCCATCCGGCTGAACCCTCCAAGTGCTGATGGGATAGTTGAAGGCATGAGACAGATGAAGGATTGACTAAAGACAGTCACTCAGTACCCTAGTCTCAATGTTTCTTTCTTGGTGTTTCCCCCTGAGAATTCCTACTTAGTGTTTCCATCACTCAGCAGTCCTATTTGGTAGGAAAACCGAGGATGTGTGTAGATAAAACCTCCCATCAGGAAGTTGATTCCTCCCAGCATGTGCCCTAGTGTGGGGGACATTATTCCAGAAACCTCCCAGTCTCAGGGACAGGCCTCTCAGGCGATGACCCCTTGGCCAAGAAACTTTCCCGACCTCAATCTCTGTTTTTCTTTCTTTCCATAAAAAACAGCCTGATTAACCTTAACACACAGGGTCATGGAATGGATTTATTGAGATCCTGCTTATGAAAAAAAAATCACGTTTAGTGTCCTGGAAACAGATCTCAGCACAGATGAGCCCCTTTTCTTCAGATTTCTGTCTATCTGGTTCAAGCCAGCATAGAGGCTGATGGGGGGTCCTTTTCCAGGCTCCATGACAACCCTGGCTGTTCGACAAATACATTTGGATGAATAAATGAAGGAGAGAAAGTGACTTAAAAATTCCACAAAAGGGTAGGGGCGCCTGGTGGCTCAGTGGGTTAAAGCCTCTGCTTTTGGCTCAGGTCATGGTCCCAGGGTCCTGGGATCGAGCCCCACACTGGGCTCTCTGCTCTGCAGAAAGCCTGCTTCCTCCTCTCTCTCCCTGCCTGCCTCTCTTGCCTACTTGTGATCTCGGTCTGTCAAATAAATAAATAAAATCTTTTTTTTTAAAAATTCCACAAAAGGGTAATTCCATTTCAGAAAGGGACTTCTCCAGATTGAAAAGCTTTTATGACTCATGGTAAATCAAAAGTTTGAGGCCTCACTGGCCCCTCAGATTCTGTGGGAAAGAATAGGAGGGATGTCTTGGAAGACAGTGACCATTTGTAGGATTTTTCAAATCCCACATCATAGTTTGCCCTGATTGCAAAGTTGTCATTGCTCATGTGTACTGTCATTCTCTATAATTGATCTGCTGCAGGTCTCTGCTGGTCTGCTTAAGCTTCAGGTGTGAGGCTTCAATCACTAATTCACTATCTTGCTTTCTTAGCATTTACATGAATGAGATAAATCTTTGCTTTTATTTGTAGAAAATATTATGTATTACATTGGCATTTCTGAAATGTTTGTAGGAAATGTTTGTGATAAAATGTGGGAGGATCCAATCTCCTAGATGACAGAGAACTTTCTTCTAAAGCTTTGTCTAATGTCTGTGAAATAATCCAGAAGAGAAGTGGCAACAAGCAACCTTGCTTTACAAAGCAGACAACAGCAACAAACTTTCCTGCTCTTCATCACTTACATGGATTGATTCCTGCGAAGGTGGGAGCTGTTAGGGGAGCAGTTAGGGGAGTGGTTAGAGAAGGGATTAGAGGGGGTGGTCAGGGGAGCTGTTATTGTGGGTGGTTAGAGGAGGGTTTAGGGGAGAGGTTAGGGGAGGGGGTTAGGGTTGTGAGCAAGGTGCTCTAAGCCAAGGTCCTGACACAGGGCTTCATGCAGAGGAAACCCTCCACAAGCACAGAACATCACTGTCATTACCATTTTGTGAATATTTCAGTAACGTATTTTCTCCTCTCTTGCGTACTTCGAAAGTTAGTTCAAAAATGTCAGGGGCATCCGGCTGGCTCAGTCGATTAAGGCATCTCCTCTTGGTTTCAACTCAGGTCATGATCTCAGGCCCTGAGATCTGGCAGCCTGGGCTCACCACTCAGTGGGGAGTCTGCTTATCCTTCTCCCATCTTCCTTTGCTCCTCCCTCTCTACCCCTACCCCCCAATAGATAGAGTCTAAGAAAAAAAATTTTTAGTTAGTGTAAATTTCACAAAACTTTTTAGAAACCGATGGTCTTCTGTTACATAAGTGGTCAAACACCATCAGAAATGGATTGCAAGGATATGTAAAAATCTCCATCAGAGGGGGAAGTGTGGTCCATAGTGGTGTGCACACAAGCTTCTGGAGGAGATCCTCCTCATAGGAATTGGCAGTGCAGGATGCTTGCCCTCAGGACACCCTCCCCACTCCCCCGTTCACACCAGGGTGTTCACGGCCCCTGTCATGGTGTTTATCACAGCCCAACAGCAACAGCTGCTGGACGTCTCTCAGTACAGGATGGGCTTGGTCTCCAAGTGTTTCTGAGAGAGACTTGCTGTCTACAAAGTGGATGATAATAAGTTTTAGGGTCCTTGATGAAAGGAACGAGACTGATGCAAAGCGAAAGTCAAGCAAAGCTTTATTTCACACCAAGCATTGAAACTCAAACCGACCAGTCGGGGCCATCTCTTACAAAGAGGCGACGATGACCAGGACACCACCCTGATGACTTCCCTACATGACGACTCCCCTACCCAACGAAGATACCCGATGACGACCCTACCCAACGACAACGCTCCCTGGCGAGGCCGCTTCCCCAATGACGCTCCCGACAGGGCCGCTCCCCAATGGGGCTGCTCCCCCGATGAGGGCACTCCTCCAACGAGGACACTCCCCCGATGAGGGCGCTCCCCCAATGAGCCCGCTCCCCTGACAAGGCTGCTCTGAGCAGCGCTGCTCCCCGGCAAAGCCGCTCCCCAGCGAGGCCCATGATGATCCCGACGATGCTGCTCCCAACGACCATGATGTTCCCAACGACCACCCCAATGACTATCACTACTACTACCCTGCCTCACAGACTAACCTTTATAGAGGTGGGGGTTGAGCCTGGCTATACACAGGTGGCCAATGAGATTGCAACACACAGGGAAAACTGCATAGTCATTCTCGGTCAGCAGTACAGGTGGCCAATTGAATTCCAACTCACCATAGCAAATATATGCACGCCCCACTGATTGGATGTCTCCATCCGTCCTGGCCCGCCCCTAGACCCGGGGTTTGCAAGTAAGGTCCTCCAGGAAGGGCAGGGTCAATCTAAGCCCACAACCAAAAGGCTCCCTTGGGCCAACCAGGCCCCTACAATAAGTAATGGTAACATGATAAGCAGAAACTTAGCCCCTGCCCCTGTGAGTCTCTGGTGGTGATCTCTGTGTAGGGTCATGCTGAGGGGTCTCTGTGTGGGTCTCTGTCAGAGGTCTCTGTACACCATCTCTGTGTGGGTCTCAGTCAAAGGTTGCTGTGTGGGGTCTCTGTGTGGGTCTCCATCAGAGCAATGTGTGGGGGGCCCCAGAGGGCCCCCAATGGGAGCGGGGTATGTAGGGGGGCAGCAGCCCTCCTAGACTCCACCCTCCTTTCTGGACATGTCCCTTCAAGCCGAGGGTGGGACAAGCCCTATCTGAGGTTCTCCTGCTCCTCTGGACTCTGGGGTAACCACGACATGGAGCCCAGGCCAGTCTCTTGGACTCTGAGTCCCCACCAGTCCCCTGGGAGCCATCCTTGGGCCACACGTTTATGTAAAGGGCACAGACCACAAGTCTGTCCCGGGCCTGCAGTCCTACAAGTTTATCAAATTGTGCAGAAGTTAACTTCTCTGCCTGAAGGCCTTGCTGCCTCTGGGCACCTGGCTATCCATGTGGGAGCTCAGGTGGCTTATGTACAACCTCCACCCCACTCCCTCCACCCCCCACCCCTGGGCTTGGCAGCTGGAGTGGGGCCGAGACCCTGCGGGGACAGCCCTAGGGCCTCTAACTTCTCCCCTCTGGGCCCTTGGGTGGCAGAGGGACACCAAGGGTCCTCAGTCATCACACCAGGCATGGGCACACCCTGTCACTTGGCCTCCTTCCTGGACTCCCACCCTAAGCTCAGGACTCCACCCCCCGCCCACAGCCACACACTCCATCCCCCAGAAGGGGAATGGGGTGCTGGTGAGCAGATCCCTTTAGTGCCCTGGGGCTGGGCAAGCTGGTCCCTGGGGGTCTCTGTGGCACCACACACATACCCTCAGAACCAGGTATGAGCTCGTCCCTTGCTACTCCAAGTGTGAGAAGAGGGGCTGCATGGAGAAAAGATGGGATTTCCTGGGGAGAGAAGGCTCCTGGGGTAGCCATCCTCTACTCCCCGTAGGAGACTGTGGGGGAGGGCAGGATTTCTCACCTCTCCCTCAGGGTCAACCTTGTGCCTCCCAACTGCGGGCCCCACTCTGACCTAGGTCTCCATCTTCCTGGAGACTGAGTGGGATTTCTGCCTCGGCAGACCCTCCCTACAGCCACACAAGTTCCAGGTGGAGGGAAAGCAGGAGAGGATGGGCTGAGCCAGGTCCTGGTCTGGGTCGTTCACCTTTTCGTGGAAACCGAAGGAGAGTGAGGAAGGGGGCAGGGGTAGACCCCTAGGTCACCCATCTTCCAAGGCCCCATTTGTTCTGGAAGCCAAAGCAGGCCCTCAGGGAGAGTGGACCCTGATCCTTCCCTCCCACCGCAGCAGGGCACACACAGAGCCCAGCACCACTCATGAGGGGAAAAAAAACATATATTTTGAGGACGCAAAATAATTGTGGCATGGAAAAGCCATTAGCTCATAGACGATGTGCTAATGTGAGAAAAAAAAAAAGTTTTTCTCTGCACCATTTGCATTTTCCTTGGAGGAAAGTTGTCCTCCCAGGAAAGGCATGAGAAGCACACAGTGGCTGGCCAGGTGAGATGTATCTTTGAAGGAGGCAGTGCCTGGGGCAGTGGGACTGCTGGGTGTGGCCTGAAGGGCCCAGCAATAGGGACCCGTACTGGCAGGGTCTGCCTGGGCACCTTGGCACACTGGTGGGGAAGGGCCACCCGATCCGTCTTTTTGGAATAGCTGTGACCCCTGGGGGTGCCCTGTGGACTGGCTGTCTCCCTCATCACTCTCCTCTTCTCTTGGTAGGAGAGGACCCTGTGGTAGCAGACATTGGGGTCTGCCAAAGCCTGGAGATTGTTTTTGCACCAGCTGAACCCCGGGGCCCTGGGGTTTTGCACCAGCTGAACCCCTGCAGCCCCTGGTGAAGCACCATTTTCTCCTCTAGGATCTGCCCCACAGCGGTCATGACCACCTGAGCCTTGGCAGAAGCGCTGTCCATGGCCAACCTGCCCATGACTTATCCCCAGCCCTGGGATGATGAAGGCTTGACCTTTTGAAGGGAATCTTTTGCCTCTACTGGGAAAGAACCACTGTAGCAAGTGTTTCATCCTTCTCCTAAAGTAGTTTTCTGGAGAAGCCTCCTCCTTCTTCAGGAAGATCTCACAGACCTTGCTTCCCAAGGCCTCTGCTGACTCCTTGCTCTGGACGGGACGTCTCACTTCACTGATCTGGAGGACCTTCAGTTCTGACAACACTTTGGCAGGCTCTCTCGAGGGGGACCTCCTGGAGCTGTCTCTCTCATCTGGGGGGACACATGACCTGCTCAGGCTCTTACATTGGTGCCGCAGTCCCAGGAGTCCTGGCACCTGTGGGGGCTCTGGCCATGAGATCTTTGGCCATGCAGCACCTGGAAAGTAGATGTGTCTTCACTGGACCCGCTCTGGAAGCCAGACAGAGATCCCTGAGAAGCCAAGACGTTGGCAGCGAGGAACACGTTGGACTGACAGTCTTGAAGGAGACTCTCAGTGGCACACTTGAATGAGGACCCCAGTTTCGCAGTCTTGAAGGAGCACAGTGGGGGTGGCATCACAAGGCCGATTCTCTGGCCCCATCAACTTCTGGAGCTCTGATCCCCTGCACCGTGCCTCAAGGTGTAGCTCTTCTGAGTCTCAGGTGACCAACTTTGTAGGTTGCAGGGGGCTGTCGCTTTTCCCTGAAGACCCTGATCTTCTCAGCTCACCATGGAGGCCTTAGTTGTTGGCCAGCACACAGGGTTCTAAGGTGACTCCCCAGGCAGAGGCCTCCTCGACCTCCCCAGCCTCCCCGGGCTCTTTGGCACTCAAATCCTGGGACTCTAAGTTGAGCTCTAGCACTGTCATGTCCCGTGAGACCCGACCCCTATTCACCCTCCTTGGCTCCTTCATGGCCGTTGCTGGACTTGGACTTTACTCCAAGGTGCTGTTCATAAGAGTCCTCGAGGCAGTCTCACTGTGCCAGATTCTGCCCAAATAGCTGTATGCAAAGGTCGGAGAAGGTGACCTGGCCCCCTGTACAGCCGGAGGGCCACCACCAGGGCCTGATGGATTTCCTCACACATAGACTGAGGAGCACCGAGGGGACCCCCCACTAGGTGGGATAAGACTCTTTCATCACCTCTCCTTGATAGGGCTGAGGAGGGTCTCCCACGAACTTGGGCCCCGATCTGGCCTTGGATACGCAGGTGGCTGAGCGGGGAGGGGAGGACCGGGAGAGGAGGAAGCCCTTCTTCAACTTGAAGAGGTTTATAGGCTTGAGAACCTGGAGGGGAAAGCCCCACCGGTGCTTCACCCCAAGCCTTATATGTGCTTCTAGCATCCACTGAGTGTATGGACTGAGGATGGAAAAATCATGGGAGGTGGTCATGCAGGGTTCCCAACCTTTGGAAAGTGCTGGCTTTCCAGGTTTCCCATGAGGGCTTGGCTTCCCGGGAAGGTCTGAGGCGTGGTGGGCAGCAAGCCGGGAAGGATGAACATCCAAAGGGATCAAACCCTCTCTGAACTGCCTCAACTTCCTGAAATGGGCTCTCAGATCCTTCTCTGGGCACTTCTCATCTGCGCTGCTTGTGGAGGGCTTCAGATCTGTGTCTGACTCCTCAGGATTTGTTCCCGGAACCTTCCCTGGAGAGCTCGTTGCACCCCTGTGTAGATCTTTCCGAATCCTCCAGGCACTGGACCTTGAATCCTTTCCCAGGCTTTTTCCTGGCATGGTCCTTCCTGGCTACTTGGACCCAGTCTTCTGTGTGGCCTGGAAGCTTCCATCTGTAGACTCAGACTCGGATATGGGACTGTGCCAGCCGTGTGCCTGAGCACCTTCTGGAACTTGTAGTGAGGCTGTGTCTTCAGGGATAGCTGGATCCGGAGGGGCGGGCCCCTTTCTTGCTTCATGAACCTCTTCCAAAGGTTCCACTCCAGTTGCTCCCAGAGTGCAGAGTCCATCAAGTCCCCAGGAAAGACAGAGACTGACCCTTGGACACCCTGGGGAAGGTCTGGAGGACCTGGGCTAAAGATTTCCTGAGATTTTTTCACCACAGCAGGTACCTTGCTGCTTTCTAGTTGCTTAAGAAAGTGACATTCCAGGTTTTGAATGGCAGTTGACATGTAAGACTGTGTCTTCTGGGCTACAGGGAAAGACACCCCACAGGTCCCCATCTCCAGTGGCAGAGAAGACAGTCCCACTGGGACAGAGGGTGCAAGGTGGAACTGGGTCTGGGGCTGAGCTAGAGGCCGGAGCTGGGCCTGATCCAGAGGGAGTGGCGGGGGCTGATGGGGGAGGGCTGGGCCTGGTCCAGAGGAATGGGCAGGGGCTGAGTCAGAGGGAGGTGCAGGGGCTGGGGCTGATCCAGAGGGAGGGGCTGGAGCCTAGCCAGACACAGGGGCTGGGATGGGGACAACCTCAGAGTCAAGGGTTGGGGCGGGGCCGAAGTGTCATGAAAGTCCTGGGTCAGTGAGAGGTGGGGAGCCATATTGGCCTGAATCTGGAGCCACAAGGCATGAGAAAGTTCATTGAATATAATGGACAGGAACTCCATTATAGTGGAGGATCGGTCACCCTGACAGTGGCCATCAGGGACTCGCTATGCAGAAAGGGGAGACACCAGAAGAGCTGGCTGCATTTCTGCTCCAAATTGTCCCCTGGGATCTTGGGATGTGGGGGCTTCTCAGGACCAAGCAGCTGTTTTGCTTTGCCCTTCATGCTCCAGAAGGATGGGCGGCCCTTGGTGTCCTGCCCGTCACTTGGGGACTTGAACATTCTCCCGAAAGAGGTCAGCTGGCAGTTTTACCTTTCCTTCTTTTCCTTCTCCATCCAAACTTCAGTTCTGTTCTCTTGGCGATGAGTATCTCCAGAAGCTTCTGGATGTCTAGGTTGATGAGGGAAGGACCTACTCTCTCCCTGTCTGTGTGTGGGGGTCTCCCCAGAACAAGGTCTCTGGTGGGCCATGGGACAGAGGCGCCTGAGGGGACTCTAAGCGTGTTGAGGTGGAGAGGTTCCAGGCTTTGGCAGCTGCCTGTCACCAGGACAGGGCCGAAATGGGGCAGCGTGAGTGGCCCAGGCCCGAGATGGCTGGGACAGGAGAAGCTGTCTTGTCAGCTGACCAAGGCGTGGGATAGGGCAAGGCAGGGGTGCCCTTGAGTCACATTGAAGAAGAGTCAAAGGAGAGTCCGACCACTCTGGGGCCAAGGAGGCTGTGAGAGGCAGAGGGGAGGCCTCTGAAGGACAGAGACATGGCGGGGAATGGGGAAGAGCAAGTGGCTGGTGTGAAAAGCCATCCAGGCGGAGGAAAGGCTCTGCTAGCCAGGAAGTACACAGGGAGGAGTGTGAACCAACAGAAATTGAGGAGGTCATTGGTCCTGCTGGCAGGGTGGAGGCAGGAGGCTGAGGGGGCCCCATCGGTGGAGTGCAGACAGGTGATGGGGCCATGGCGGGAGCAGCATCTTCCACAGGCTCCCTGCATGGCTGACAGGCTCCAACTGGCAGTCCTCAGAGCACCTGCCCAGGGGCTGCTTGCTGAAAGAACTGGTCAAAGCCCCCCTGATCAGAGAGCCTCAACAGGTGGCTGCAGGAGACAGGAGGCGAGAGCTGCTGCTGTAGCAGCTGGGGCCGGGAGCAGTCCCCACAGTCCTACACCCCACACACACACGTCACAATGCTCCTGCTGTCCCTCAGCCTGGGGCTTTGGTCAGAGTCTGTCCCCATGGCTCCTCCCAGCCCCCCTGAACAGCCCCAGAAGCCATTTCCTGAAGCCCGGGGGTCACACCATAGACTCGGGGAGGCCCACCCAGGGGAGAAGGGGGCAGATTCTTTACCTTTGCAGAAGGGAGAACAGGTTCTGATCATCTACCAGAGCTTGCAGGAAATCTCTGAAAACTGGAAACAGGAGATGGGGTCACACCGGAAGGCATGGCCCAGGGGTCTTACAGTAGGCTGGGTACAATGTCCCTTTAGGGGAGACCTTTGGGGGACTGGACTCAGGAGCCCCAAACAGCTTTGTCCAAGGCTACGTGCCCACACGGTGATTACAGGATTCATGATGAGGATCGCTTTGTCTTTTCCAAAGAGCTTCCTCATTCATGACCTTGCTGGGTGAGGAAGGACCGCGTGTCCTCACAGAGGAATCTGAGTGGAGTTGAACAGCTTATCCACTGTTGGAGTGGGAGGTCCTGCCCCCAGTCCAGGCCCTGGGGCCACTGCTGGGCGACACCCATTTCCAGCCCCTCAGGGCTGTGTTCTGGCCCAGAATCTGGGAAGCCTCTGGGTTCCACTCTCCCTCCCGGGAGCCACCAACCCCCCACCCAGGGCTCTGTTTCCTGAGGGAGGGACTCAGGTCCTGGTGTCCTGGAGACAGTGGGGCTGGGCCCTAAGAGCGGGGTTCAGTGTAACTGGGGCACACGGGGGTGAGTGGCAGATGCTCACCTTCCAGAGTCTGGTTTTTCTTCATTTTCTTGCTCCTTCTCCATGGCTCCTCTTGGTACTGAGATAAGAGAACACGGGGAGGCTGGGCCCTCTGCCCCAATAGCAGGTGACCCAGTGCTCAGGAGCCTGACCTCTGCTAGAGAGGCAGCTCTTAACCTCCGGTCCTCAGCCACTGGTCACTGTGTTTGGGATGCTGTCCTGGACCCCTCCACCATACCTGGACTCCGGCCTAAGATCTTTGGGGAGAAATCGTCATGTCCCTCTAAACCCTGCCCTGTCTGGCTTGTCCTGGATAGATGGTGGTCTACTCTCTCCTGAGAATACATGTTCTATTCTTTCCCATCTCAGGAGTCTCTCCATTGACTCGGAAAAGTGGAAAGAATAATAGAAAAGAAGATAGAATCACACTCTGCTGGGTCTGGGCCAATGGTTTCTCACCTTCCTGCTCTTCCTGTATTTCTTGCATGGTGGTGAGGACAGATCAGCCTGCAAATAGGAAAGTAATAGGAAGAAGTGCCCCAGTCCACATATGAAGGCAAGGATGGCATTAATTGCCCAGGAAGTGGGACTGGAGCTCAGCCAACCATCTGCAAAGAATTTCTGAGGAAAGGGATAATTCTCCATCTCTTTCCTCTGAAAAGCATTAGTGTCCAATGGCACTGCTGCCCTCAGGCAACTGAGCCCTGGGTGTGGAGGTGCAGACACAAGCCCCACACCCACATCACAGAGCTGTGGTCTGGTCACAAAGGGCCCTTGAGGGCAGTAAGGGACACAAGTAACTGGACCACATCCCCTCTCCACCATCAGCTCTGTAGCTCTGTCATCCCTCCACCCTCCCAGGCCTGACACTCCTATACACTCACCCTGCTAGAGACAGAACTTTGTCAATTTTCCTTTCATCCTGCATGGACCTCAGAGAATACCTGTTCCCCTTATGATCTCCAGTTGTGCTCCATTAGTTTCATAGCTTTTAAAAATCTGGAGTTGTCCTTGGAATTTTGGTTAATTCCCAGGAACTTTTTTCCTCTGTCTGCAGCTCCAGTCTCCCCACATAGTATGTTCTTGCCTTGCATCACCCTAGTACAAAAGAAACTCAAATTTCTTTTGTGCTTCTTTAGCCATGTGCATTTTGAAAATATCTTAAGATGTTTTACTTCAATTAATCTTCACTAACTTCAGCTAGAGGGACTTAGAAAATTAATGATTATTCAAAATTTACAAAGCTAAGAAAGTACAAAACAAAGTGAAATAGTTAAATCTCCCAGGTATGTTTCTCAGTCCTTTGTAGTGTTTTCCCTTCTGAGATGAGCAGAGAGTAAACTGCAGAAACACTTTCACAACATTTGGTACAGGCACACATACACATGCTCATGCACATTCCTTAACAAATCCAGCATTTTCAAATCTTGGAATCAAGTTTTCATTTTGTTTTGTTTTTGCTTATTTTCGGTTCAAAGATTTCCTTTAGTAATTCTTGTAAGTTTGTATATCTGGGAATATCTTTATTTTGCCTTCATTTTTGAAAGACAGATTTGCTAGGTATGGAATTCTGGGTTGACAATTTTTTTAAAGATTTATTTATTTATTTGAGAGAGAGGGAGAGAGTGTGTGTGTGCACGAGCAGGGGGAGGAGCAGAGGGATAGGGAAGGAGACCCCCCCCACTGAGCAGGGCGCCTGACATGGGGCTTGATCCCAGGACCCTGAGATCATGACCTGAGCTGAAATGAAGAGTCAGATGCCCAACAGAATGAGCCACCCAGGCACCTGGACAAGTTTTTCTCTTTCAGCTTTTTTACTAGTGTCATTTCAGGGCCTTTCCACCACTGGTTCTGATTGGAAGTGAGTGGTTAATCTAATGTGGTCCTCTGTATATGAAGGGACATTTTTGTCTTGCAATTTCAAAATTTTTCCCTTGTTTTTCCATGGTGTGACTGTGATGTATCTAAGAGCAGATCTGCTTGTTTTTATTTTACTGCAGGTAAATATTGACTCTATAATTAAGGGTTTTCATCTAATTTGATAAGATTTCAGCCATTATTTCTACAAATATTCTGTCTTCCCCCCCCATTTCTCCTTTCTTTCTGAGAACACTCTGTTAGGGTCCGTAATCAAAGGAGTGAGACTGATACAAAGCAAAGGTCAAGCAAACCTTTATTTCGTGCCAAGCATCGAGAATCAAACTGACCGGTCAGGGCCATCTCTTGCAAAGAGGCGACCCCTCCCAGCCTCACAGATTAACTTTTATAGAGGTAGTTTAGCCAGGCTATACACAGGTGGCCAATGAGATTGCAGTGCACAGAGAAAACTGCACAGTCATGTTAGGTCACACATGGGCGGCCAATTGAATTACAATTCACCCTAGTAGATATATGCGTGCCCCACTGATTGGCTGTCTCTACCTGGCCTGACCCGCCCTTGTATCTGGGCTTTGCAAGTAAGTTCCTCTGGGAGGGGCAGGGTCAATCTAAGTTTACTGCATAGAGTCAATGTAAGTTTACTCCATAAACAACAAAATGGCTCCCTCTGATTAAGTAGGCCCTTACATTCCCCCCCTTTTCTTTGGAGATTAGTCAAATCCTTGACTTTTCAGCCAGTTCTATGTTATATTGAGCTTATAAGACTAACTTTTTATGGCTCTAATTTTCTCTTATACAAATGACATTAGGGCATTTGTAATGCAGGGGCCAAAAAGTAACATTAGTGCACAGTCGGCTAATGAGTTAGCCATTCACTGCTTTTTATAACCTTTTCCATTTTTCCTAATTTCATTCATCAAATTTCCCACCTATACTTTACATAAACAGGTAACAATAGGAGCAAGAATACACTCATAGTCTTTTGAGTCTTAGCTTTAGTCCACAGCCAGCGGGGTCCATTGGCTGCGGCTTCCATCTCTGGGGGGTGTCCTCATCCTCTGCTCGTTTGACGTGACCCACGTGAATCCAGGCCCTGATGCCTTCTACTTTTATTGCTGTGGGGGTGGCCAGGATGACAGTAAATGGTCCCTTCCAGCAAGGCTCCAAGTTTCCCACTTGTTGGCGACATACCCAAACCAAGTCCCTGGGTTGGTAAGGATGTGGTTCCACCTCCGTCTCCGTCTTCATGTGGGCAGTCCGGATCCCTGCGTGGGTTCTTTTTAAGACAGACTGTAATGCCTGCAGTGACTGGAGTACAGACTGATCAGTCATGTCTGCTACAGCAACCTCTTGTAGCCGAGGGCAGAGCGGGAGCGGTCTCCCGGACATTATTTCAAATGGGGTCACCTTGTTTAAGTAGGGTGTACATCATGCCCTGAGGAGGGCGAAAGGAAGGAGATCCACCCACCCACCGCCAGTCTCCAGAATTAACTTTGTCAAGGTCTCTTTAAGAGTCCGATTCATTCTTTTTACTTACCCGGAGCTCCGGGGCCAGTAGGCACAATGTAGCTCCCAATTAGTGCCCATGGCTTTGGCCAATACCTGTGAGACTAAACTCACAAATGCAGGGCTGTTGTCTGACCCGATCATGAGAAGCAGCCCAAACCTAGGAATTATTTCTTCTAATGGCTTTTTTGGCTACCACTCATGACATCTTATGTTTGGCAGAAAAAGCCTCTACCCGCCTGAAAAGATATCTACAAAAACCAACATATACTTGTGCCCATATCTTCCAGGTTTCATTTCTGTAAAATCTATTTCCCAATAAATTCCTGGTTCCTCACCTCTTTTCCCTCTTCCCATTCTGGTTCCTCCCACATTAGCTGCCTGGCATTGAGCATATCTATCAACTACATCCTGAACCATATGCCCTAATTTAGAAACCTAGAACTGCTTGCATATAAGTTCCTTGAGTTTTCGTGTCCCCAAATGAGTACCCTGATGTATCTGATCTACTAACTTCTTACCTAGTCTTCGGGGAAGAATTAACTTTCCTGTTTTAGTCTTAGCCCAGTCCCCTTCATGGTTTAATTTAGTCCATTTTTGTAAATACTTTAAATCTTCCTCTGAATAGTTTGGTTTTTCTGGTAGGGCTGGAGCTGGAAGTGTAACCAGCTCTTACACTGTTCTCGGGCTGCTTGCTTTGCAGCTCGATCTGCTAACTGGTTTCCTTTTGAAATCAGATCAGTACCCTTTTGGTGTCCCGGGCAATGCATAACAGCCACCTCTTTTGGGTCCCAAGTAGCCTGGAGGAGAGCCAATATTTATCCTCTGTTTTTAATTCCTTTTCCTTCTGCTGTTAATAAGCCCCTTTCTTTATAAATAGCCTCATGTATATGGAAAGTAGCAAAGGCATACCTGCTGTCCATATAGATGTTGACGGTCTTACCCTTGGCCATCTGCAGTGCCTTGGTGAGTGCAATCAGCTCCGCTTTTTGTGCCAGTGTTCCATGTGGCAGGGCTGCCGTCCAGAGGTCCTGCTCAGGGGAAACCACCACAGCCCCCACATACCTCTTTCCATCGACCATGTAGCTACTCCCGTCTGTGAAGAGAGTCATCTCCGCATCTGGAAGGGGAATGTCTCTGTGGTCCAGCCTTACTCCTATGACTTAGGTTAGGACCTCCCTGCAGTCATGTGAGTGGTCAGCCAGCTCCTCTGGCAGCAGCGTGGCTGGATTTAGCACCACTGGGGGCCAGAAGGTCACTCTTAGTTCATTGAGGAGGAGGGCCCAATACCCCGTCACTCGGGCGTTTGTCATCCATTGATCTGGTGGAGTCTGGAGAAGGCCCTCAATAGCATGGATGGTGGCCAAGATGAGATTTTGACCCAAAGTCAATTTACTTGCATCCTTGACCAGGAGGGCCGGGGCAGCAATTATGTGGAGGCACGGGGGGGATCCCAGCCACTACTGGATCTAGTTTCTTGCTAAGACAGGCTACTGGCCTTTGCCAAGGCCCCAGAGTCTGAGTCAAAACTCCTTTGGCCACCCCTGCTTTCTCATCAAAGAAATGGCCACCCCTTCTCACAAATGGAAGGGCTTGGTAACATCTGGGATGGCCAATGCTGGGGCACTCAGTAAGGCTGTTTGTAATTCCTGAAATTCTCCTTCTGCCTCAGCTGTCCACTCTGTCATAGTGAGCCCCTCTTTTGCCAGTTTGTAGAGAGGTCAGGCAATCTCCACAAACCGAGGTATCCACAGCCTACAGTAGCCCACCATCCCAAGAAACTCCCTCACTTGTTGGGACGTGGTGGGGCGGGGGTATCGGGTGATCACCTGTTTCCTGGATTCAGACAGTGAATGCAGTCCCTCGTGGAGATCAAACCTAGATAAGTGGCATGGCTCTGACAGAGCTGTGCTTTCTTTGCTGACACCCAATACCCTTTTTCCTGCAGCGTCTGTAAGAGAGCTCTCGTCCCCGCAAACATGACTCATAGTCCTCAGCGGCTATCAGCAAGTCATCAACATACTGTAACAGAGTGACTCCCAGATTGGAGGTTCTGTACTCATGCAAATCCTCGTGTAGGGCCTCGTTGAAGATAGTGGGTGAATTCTTGAATCCTTGAGGAAGTCTTGTCCAGGTGAGCTGGCCTTGGAATCCTTCCTGTGTGTTGGACCACTCAAAAGCAAAGAGGGGCTGAGACTCCCTTGCTAAAGGTATGCAAAAAAATGCACCTTTGAGATCTAAGACAGTATAAACAGTTCTTTTGGGGCCCAGGAAGGAGAGGAGGGTATAGGGGTTAGGCCCCATTGGGTGGATATCTTCAACCTGTTTATTAACTTCCCACAAGTCCTGAAGGGGCCAGTACTCCCCAGTCCCGGCCTTTTTGATGGGCAGCAAAGGTGTGTTCCATGGAGACTTGCAAGGAACTAGGATCCCGTTTCCTCAGAGGTGGTTAATGTGTTCTCTGATCCTTTCCTTTGCTTCCCAGGGAAGGGAGTACTGCCGGACATGAACAGCCGTGGCCGTTGCTTTTAATTGTACAACCACTGGAGGCTGTCCCTTGGCCAAGCCAGGGGGCTTCCCTTCTCCCCAGACTTCAGGAAACTCGACCTATAGGGTTTGGAGAAGGCTCCCTTCTCTTATCTCCTCTGGTTCTGAGACTGGCTCATAAAGAAGGTATTCATCTACTGCTGCCACAAACATCTCTGCACAGTTGTCCATTTATGTCTTTCTTTGCCATTCACCCTTTGTACCTGTACTTCCTCTCCAGATAGTTTTCCCATAGGTTTCAATTGATTTCCCCTCCACTTCATTTTTTACCCAAGGTTAGGGGAGGGGCCCCTTCAGTCTGGAGGCCAGCATTGCCATCTTCCTTTTGGGGCACTCCCTGCCCCAATGTCCTTTTTCCTTATAGTAAGTGCACTGATCTGAATCTAAGTCTTCCCTCCTGCCTTCTCTGTGCTTAGGCTTTTCCTTCCTTTTACCATCCCCTACCTGCCTTTCCCCTTTCCATTGACTTCTTTCCCCCCTGTCTCCTTCCTGCCTCATATAATGCCAAAACCTTAACCAGTTTTTTTTTTCTGTTTTTCATCCTCTTGTGCATCCCTGTTGTTAAACACCTTTTCTTCTATCCTCATTAACTCAGTCAGATTCTTCCCTTCAAATCCTTCAATTTTCTGAAGGTTCCTCCCTATATCTGGGGCTGACTGACTGACAAAAGCAAGATCGTCTAAACAAGCTATCATGCAACTTCCCTGAAGTTTACCTCAAGTTGTCTAGCTTAGGTAAACAACCATTTACTTTTACATCTATGTAAGTTACAGATAACTTAAGAAAAAGTTTCCCTAGTCTGGAAGAACAAACATTACAGAACCATTAATGTTTAAAATAAGACAAAACATCAAGAGATACAACATTACAATCTTTCAGTTCACCTAGTCCCATGTTACTAATTCTGGCTTAGTCCAAATGCAGCTTTTACCTCTGGAAATTCTTAACCATTTCAGTTCCAGAATTTTAACATATCAAAGACCTGTATTTGTCCTGAAAGTCTTCCAATATGAATTCCCTTTAAGGTGGAAGTCATTTTACAAGAGAATTCTTAGAAGGCAAATTTATGAATCAGTTAAGCACAAAACATGTTCACCAGCAGATTTCAAAAGCACAAACCCAGTCCCAGCAACCAATGCTCTAGCATTTTATCCCATTTGGTTAAGACCTAGATGTCCAACAAATTTAATTCCATTTGTCATTCAAGCAACCCTTCACAGTTTCAGGTTACCAAAGACCTTGAGAGCTATTTTAACAATTACCCATTAAAACCCTGAGACAGACAATTAACCATCAGTTTAGTCATCTCTTTGTTAACAGATTTCACATTGCACCTCGGCCCACTCCACTTCAGACATCATGCTTTCCTGCCAGCAAGGGGGAGGGGCTAGGCAATCCACATCGGGCCAGAGAAGACAGGAATTCCCCGAAACAAAGAGAGTTTCAGCAGCTGCTTGGGAATATTCCTTAAAGTCTCTGTCTCGAGTTAGACTAACATCAATTGGCTCCAGTCATAGCCCTTAACACATGAAATGAGTAAGGGAGAAACCCCACATCTATTATGAGGAACAGGAGATGAAAATCAGAATCCCCTTACTCTGTGCTTGCCCCATTCCTTCAATCACAGCAAACAACACAACAGACAACAAAAAGACTAGACAAAGACAACTGCAGACCCAGTGGTCCTGCCACCGGTGGGGATTTTCTATGGGGACTCGAACCCCCTGACCACCTGAGGGGGACTCGAAGCCCCTGGCTGCCTTGGGGGACCATGAATCCCCTTGTGACTACTTAGGGGGACTCTAACCCCCCAAAACAGCGGGGGACTCAAACTCCCTGGTGACCGACCAGGGGGACTCTAACCCCCTGAAATGGTGGGGGACTCGAACCCAATGGTGACCGCCCAGGAGGACTCAAACCCCCTGGCGATCTACCAGTGGAGGGAAGGGGCATCCCCACATCCACTCCAGCCCTGGGGAGCATGGCTGCCTCCAGCTTCTCCCCGGTGGGCCATACCCTGGAGCTTCCCAACCAGACAGGACAGGATCTCGTGATCTTACCTCCAGAGGCTTTTCCCAGAAATTCTGATGCTGGCTCAGTTCTTGTTGTTTGATCCCGGATGAGCCCCCAATGCTAGGGTCCGTAATCAAAGGAGCGAGACTGATACAAAGCAAAGGTCAAGCAAACCTTTATTTCATGCCAAGCATCAAGAATCAAACTGTCCGGTCAGGGCCATCTCTTGCAAAGAGGTGACCCCTCCCAGCCTCACAGACTAACTTTTATAGAGGTAGTTTAGCCGGGCTATACACAGGTGGCCAATGAGATTGCAGTGCACAGAGAAAACTGCACAGTCATGTTAGGTCACACATGGGCGGCCAATTGAATTACAATTCACCCTAGTAGATATATGCATGCCCCACTGATTGGATGTCTCTACCTGGCCTGACCCGCCCTTGTATCTGGGCTTTGTAAGTAAAGTTCCTCTGGGAGGGGCAGGGTCAATTTAAGTTTACTGCATAAACAACAAAATGGCTCCCTCTGATTAAGTAGGCCCTTACAACTCCTTTAAGTAGGTAAGAACTTCCAAATGAGTCCACATTTCTCCCAGGCTTGCAGAGAACTGCTGCCCAAGAGCCCAAGTTTCTCAACATTCAAATTGGTGTCTAGAAAGTAGCTTTAGTTCTGCAAATGTCTTGGGTATGGAGTGTTTTGCTGACATCATGGAAAGCTGCCTGAGTGATGATGTCATGCCTGTGCCCATGGGCTCTGACTATGGTGGGGCTGTGAGTTAGAGCCATAGCTTTGGAAAATGCTTCACCATGACCTGGTCCAGGCTGAAGAGAGCAGGCCTTTTGAAAGAGTGACTCTGCTGCTAGAGCTAGAGAAAACCCGCCATTTTGTAGTAATAAAAAACGGGCACCAACCCAGTCCCGTCGAGTGGAAGGTATGTGCTCTGCAGTATCGTGCTCAAGTTACAGTGAATTACAGCAAAACACTGTAAGTGTAAATTATGTAGACATGCTACCGAGGAAGAAATAGAAGCGACTTGCAGAAAAATTGTGCAGGATGGTTGCGTTTGTTCTAGTTTCAAAACTATACAAAATCAAATACAATTTAGCGATGCATTTACTTTGGTAAAAATATAAAGAAAACAGAGACTAGTGAACAGAACTGATGGACAGGGGGAGGGATGTTCAGATGACTCCAAAGATGTGGATGATACCGCATTTCTTAGAAAGGTTGGGATGTGTACAGGTTTCTTTTCCTTATTCCTTACATCTTCTATATAATTCATAAATGTCAGTTTGTAGCTTTTAAACGCTAAGATATACAATAAACAACACTTTTGGAAATAAAATTAGACATAGCAAAAATAAAACGGCCAACAGGAAGGGAGGAGAAAAACCGATTGTAAGATGCTTTGTGCCCCTCAGGGGTCTTTGTTGCCAAGACCTTAAAGATCCCAGTGTGACTTTCAGTTTTGAAACCTCCCCACTGCCCTGTTTATGACAAGCTGAGTCCAACTAAGATCACTTTCTGATGGTTCCCAAACCTAAAACAACAAAATGCAGACCTGTGATTCTTAGCGGATGGCACTTGCTTCCTCCTGGCTGGAGGTTTTCAGCAGTAAATGAAGGTATTGGGTTGTGGCTGTTATTGGGCTGTATTCTGACTGTGCCAAGCAGCAGGACCTGGGTCTGGCGGGCCCACCACCCAGGCTCATGGAGCAAGGTGACCGTGACTCGACAGAAAACAGATCAGACCAGGCCTCACACTTGTGGATGGATTTTATTAAAGCAAAGAAGAGGTGGTGAAAATGCATTTGAATTTAGGCCGGGGACTTTCAGGCTATCAAGCCCTGAGCTTGCCAAGTGACAGAGAAAAAGGAGGTTTTCATAAATAAAACATGGGGAAAAGTAAACATTTGAGATATATAGCAGCTTTTGGAGAAATTTACGTGGGGCATTCATGTTTGGAGCATTTTGCTTGTTATAAACACTGATCCACATATTTATGGGTAATATGTATCTTTTTGTAAGAAAATCACAATGTTTCCATGTATTTATGCTGGGCAGACATCTGAAGTGCACTATTACATGCTTCGTAATGACACTAATGCTCACAGAGATGGATTCCACTCCTGTTTTCCTCTTCCTTGTGCTTCATCTGATACATTATAAAATCTCCAATGATAGAACACAGGGTGTACCACCCTGCCTTTTCTGTGATAAATGCCAAGGTTTGAAAAATGTTTTACCTGGGTGTGCTCACTCAACAGCCCAGGTTGTAGCACTGAGCACATCTGTGCCTCTGTGTCATCTATTCAAATCCAGGAAGGGCAGTTGAGGACCTGCCCAAACTCTGGGCTGAAGAGGCACAAGCACCAGATTATAGAACATTCCCTGAAATAGACAAGAACTTCCAAATGGTTCTGCATGTCTCCCAGGCTTACAGTGAAACCTTCTTAATATTTATGTTAGTATCTAGAGAAGGAGTTTAGGTTCCAATATAAATATTTTTGTAAATAAAGCCAGTTCAGTGAGACCTGAAGGATTTTTGTAGTCCCTTTCACTACACAGAGGATGCTTCTGCTGCATATGCTCTCTAGCCTTTTAGCTTGCTAGGATTAGTTAACCACTTTGCCTCCTACCTGAGTCTTCCATCCACAGAGCAAACTGCACACATTGGAGGATATGATAATGCATTTCAGTCATCAGATTGGCTAAGCTAAAAAAAATGATGCTGGGGAAGGAGCAGGATCACAGGAGCTCTCATATGGGCTGGTGAGGTGTGAGTGGTGGTCATCCACTCCAGAATATTCGAGGAGGACCTATTGAATTTTAAAAATGGGCTTGTGCATGTTCTCAGAGCACTGAAAATTATGGTGCACAGAAAAGGAAACCATCAACATGATGAAGACAACCTACCAAATTATCCCAGGATCAAAGTCAGATATGCACAAAAGTTTCAATCATTTGGGTTATTGTTGTCTTTAATTGACAAGAAAATAACAGTCCCTCCCTAGATACGATGTTGGGAGATTTTTTTTAAAGATTTTATTTATTCAGTTGAGAGAGACAGACAGAGAGAAAGACAGAGAATACAAACAGGGGGACAGGCAGAGGGGAAGGGAGAAACAGACTTCCCACTGAGCTGGGTCCCAGGATCTGAAGATCAGACAGAGACAGAGGCAGACACTTAACCATCCAAGCCCTGACCTCCCCATTAGGAAATTTTTATGAA
This sequence comes from Mellivora capensis, assembly GCA_004024625.1. Classification (NCBI taxonomy): domain Eukaryota; kingdom Metazoa; phylum Chordata; class Mammalia; order Carnivora; family Mustelidae; genus Mellivora; species Mellivora capensis. The sequence goes on from PISX010018924.1 coordinate 26,442, forward strand.
ATGGTACTAATCAGCTTCTTGGATCCTCAGAAGTCCAAGCAAGTTCAAGTGAACCTGAAGGAGGCTTTACTAGGACATTGGATTGTGCTGAATGTCAAGTTGGTAAGACCTGTTCTATTACACCAAGACAGCTGTAGATTCTGATTCTGCCATTTATGAGAAAAGAAATGATGCATGGCTCTTCCTTGACAGTGAGATAGTCACTGGTATTTGTAGGGGGCAGGAGCAAGAAGTCACCAGGTCTCCTCTCTCTACCGATGTTTATACCCCCATTACAACAAGTTTCCTACAAAATGCACTTCCGTGGGCAGACTTGACTTGGACTAACTCCCTGGCCCCGGTGACCCCAGCTACAGTCACTTGCCCAACTGGCAGGCCACATGTGTTTCCACCTGAGCCATTGGTTACATGAAAGTATGGGAATGCTGTGTGGTCTCGCTTTGTGGATCACAGTGGTGCTCGTCCTTCTCTGGAGAACACAGAATGCAGAGTGTGAGTTTTCCCAGGACTGGGGTGGAAATGGATAAATCTGTGCTGTGGCTACATTGCCTCTACCCCTTTTTAAAAATGGCCAATGTAGGGGTGTCTGGGTGGCTCAGTGGGTTAAAGCCTCTGCCTTTGGCTCAGGTCATGATCCCAGGGTCCTGGGATTGAGCCCCACATCGGGCTCTCTGCTCAGCTGGGAGCCTGCTTCTCTTCCTCTTTCTCTGCCTGCCTCTCTGCCTACTCGTGATCTCTGTGTGTCAAATAAATAAATAAAATCTTTTAAAAAATGGCCAATGTAAGCCAGAAACTAGTTCCTAATACAGTTTCACTTTAAAAAGTATTTTGAGCAAATGTGTGCTTCTCTGGCGCTCCTAGAGGTTCTTGCAGCTTTATTAAACAGCAGAAACCCATGGGTCACCCCAAGGTTTCCCATGATGCTAAGTGCTGACTGTCCCTGCTGGGAGTACATTACATCTGAAATGGAAATAGTATTTAAACTCTTCAAAGATTATTGCTTTAATAAAAATGTACCATTTACTTAACAATTCTGAGCTCTGAACCTCTCTATAAACAGACTCAGGAAGATAAGCCATAGTCCATGGCTTGGCCCCTGAGCCGTGTCCAAAAGTAGACAGGACCCCACAGACACCATCATGGTCACAGCCAAATTCACATCCAGCCCTGTTGCCCAGAAATCCTGAAGCCACAACATGCCCCAAGCGAAAAAGCGTTCTAGGTGAAGGGGGACAGGGTGGTCTGAAGGGCTGCCCAATGCCAGCCAATTCTCATGAGCGTTCTGCCCAAATCGATACCAATTTGGGCAGAATGCTCGTGAGAATTGGCCGGAAAACACCAAGTGGTTGCGAGTCGAACCCCTCCAGAAAGCCCTCCGTGAGTCAGGCGCAGGCCAATCCACTGCCTCCTGCTCCTCAGCCTCCGAGGGTCCCCTCCCTTTTGCAGGCAGATGGGGCCTGCCCTGGCCTAAGGCCAGGGCCCTAACCCTCGCCTGCTCTCGCAGCCTTCCATTTCCAGGGTTCTGTCCCTTGGGCCCTCCAATTGGGGGACCCTGAGTCCTGCACCATGAGTCCACCTTCCAGCCAGGTGGAAATGGTGCCTTTCAGAGCTGCGGAAAAGCCTCAGAGTGAGAGAAACCTCCGTGCCCCCACTGAGGCCAGCCCCAACCTTGGGCGCCCCAGAGACCCAAAAAGTTGGAGGTGGACACCCGGCCACAACCCCTCCCTCAACTCTGCTCCGGGAAAGCTCCCCTGCGCCGGGGCTCCTGGGTGGGCCGCTTTGTCTTGGCGCGTTTTCTGGGTGGCTGCCACATGCCCCGAGCGAGAAAGCGCTCTAGGGCACGGGGGACACAGCAGTCTGAAGAGTCCCCCAATGCCGGCCAATTCTCACAAGCTTTGTGCCCAAATTGATACCAAAAGCTCTTGAGAATTGGCCGGTAAACCCCCGGCGAACTCACTTCGTGGTCTGCATGTCTGCAGGGTCGCCTCTTGGGCCTGGCCAGGTTATCCCTAATTGTCGTGGCTCGAGCCCTGCCAGAAAGCCCTCCGTGAGTCAGGCGCAGGTGAGGCCGAGGCCTCCTGCTCCTCAGCCTCCAGGGGTCCCCTCCCTGGCGCTGGCATATGGGGTTTGCCAGGCCGCTAGTTCCGGGCCCTCATCCTTGCCTGGTTTTTCATTCTTCCTTTTCCAGGGTCTTGTCCCTCGGCCCCTCCAACTTGGCATCCCTGAGTCCCATGCCACGAGCCCACCTGCCACTCAGGTGGAAACGGTGCCTTTTGGAGCTGCAGAAAAGCCTCAGAGCAAGAAAAACCTTTGTGCCCCCTCCCAGGCCATCCCAAACCTTTGGCGCCTCGGCGGGCCAAAAGTTGCCCGGCCACAACCTTTCTATCATCTCTGCTATGGGGAAGGCTCACCCAAGCCGGGGCGCCCGGTTGGGCCACGTTGTCTCGGTGCATCTTCCGGATGACCGTAGCATCCCCCAAGCGAGAAAGCCCTCTGGGCCTCGGGGTCAGGTCGGTGGAAGGGCCGCCCTATGCTGGCCTATTCTCATGAGCTTTCTGCCCAAATCGGCATCAATTTTAGAGAGGAAGAAAGCTGCGCACCCTTCTAAACCACCCCACCATCAGCGTTTCCCCTGGCCAGAAACCCTGATTCTGCTGCACTGCAGGATGCATTCCCTCAATTCAACCCCAAGGGGAGCCCGCATCAGTGCCAGCAGATCAGAACTGCCATTCCCCAAGGCCATAACTCAGGCCTAAGTTGTGTTTTTTGGCTTCTTTCTACAGGGGCCTGTCTCACAAGCCCTCTGGCTTGGGAATCCTAGAGTCACACCATAGGAATCCACCTGCCACCCCGCAGGAAACCAGTCCATTTGGAGCAGCACTGAGCCATCAGAGCCGGAGAATACTGCGTGTCCCCATGAGTACTCCCCCACGTTCTGCAGCCCCCCGGAGCCTGATGCACCGCTGACCCCCATCCTCAACTCAGCTCCTCGGGGAACCCACCTCCAGACCAGCAGTTTGGGCCTGCCACACCCCTACCTCAGCTCTCCTCAGGGACCCCTATCAGCTCTAGGCAGACCCAGAAATCCCCTGCCTGCCACAAAACTCTGAGATCCCCTCTCCTTCTTCTCAATTAACACCAGCCCAAAGCTTTCATGAGAAAGGGGGAAGGCTACCACCTGAATGCTTGACACCTCCTTTTCTCTTCTGTCCTATTTCTCTCCACTTACCTTTGTACCTGGGCAAACTGGAAGGAACATATCCATGGAACATGGACATGCTCTGACATCTGAATCTTTCCTGGCAGCTTTCTGAGGACTCCTTATGCAAATAGAAACTAGTGTATCCTACCACAGGATACACTAGTTTTGTGTTTGAAAATGATCATCGACAGAACAGGAGAGCGAAAACCACTCCATTTTTACCTCACTCTTCATGAAGTAGAACATGGTCTTCTTCTTTCCTTCCTTGACTTCCATTCCAATTTGTTTCCATGCAGTGTTCATTCCTTTGCTTCAGGGGTAGGATTTCGTAATTCCTCGCCTGCATAAAACACCCAGAGCTCATCACAATGAGTGCCCTCCCTAATAGCCATCACCCCTTGAACCCTTCCCCTCCACACCCCTGCTCTCTAGCCACCCTCGGTTGGTGCTCTCAGTTTGAGTCTCTTTCTTCATTGACCTATCTTTCTCCCCTCGCTATGTTCATGTTTCCTTTCTGAAATTTCATCAAAGTCAAATTATAGGCTATTGGTCTTTTCTTACTGATTTTGCTTAACTAAATCCACTCTAGATCCATCCACCTCCTTGCAAATGGTATGATTTCATTCTTTCTGAACCTGGGTCCTATTCCATCAAGAATATGTGGGAGATTAGATATCTACATTCATATATACACACACACACACACACACACACACACATCACTCATCAGTGAATGGACATTGGGACTCCCTCCATCGTTTCACTGTGGTTGATAATGCTGGTGTCAATATCCAAAGACGACTCCATTAGGATACAGTTAGTGACAATTTAGTCTTAAAAACTGTTTAACTATTAGGGCCTGCTTAACCAGAGCAACTCCATATTCTCTAGGTAGCCATATTGTTGTTTACATCCACGGACTTCATTCCTGGAATAAATGCCCCAGTAGTTCCTGGTATGGTTCTGGGTATTGATTCTGGGAGTAAATGCCTTAACAATAGAAGCCACTTACCTTGGGTCCACGGTTATGCCCTATAAAACCAGCCTGTGAAATCAGGAGGGGGCCGCTCTCTTCGGAGGCAGCCCCTGGCCAGTCAGTCTGACTTCTAATGCTTGGCATAGAATAAAGCTCCACATAACTTTCACTTTGTCTCAGTCTCGTTCCTTTGATAATGGACCCCAACAGGTACATCACCTTGGACATAGGAGAAGCCATCCTCCAAGCCTCTATCTGACCACAAACAGCTACCTCATTCTAGAGGCCGGTCATTCCACCACAGCCTAGGACCAATGGAATAAACACTGTTAGATGAAGGAACGCATTCTAGGTTCCAAACACACACCGAGTCCATCTCATCTTCCCTTTCGAATCCAAGGGATTGCCTAGGAAAGAGATGTTCCAAATACCTTTGTGAGCCAGAAATAAGCAGAGAAAATGAGATCCCCTGCCAGGGAAACTCAGGAACCCTAGCACCCACTCATCATTGCTGACAGCTGCGTTCATGTGACTTTTGGGCTCCACTGGAGACGAGAGAAAACCCAGGGTGTTTGGGGTGAAAGAGAAGTTTTACCTCCCATGCTGGCATGGATGTGCCATTGTGCCCCATGGGCCTGCTGTTTTCTCTGAATGCTGATGTCCTGGGACAAGCTGCATGACTGAGTCAGACGCTGATTTCCAAACTTCAGGTCTCGTGGAGCCAGAGCAAAGAAGGGTTGTCAGGTGGGCATAAGCAAGCACCTCCTACCTAAAGCCTACACACCTGCTCCGATTCCTGGGAGAAGGAGAGAAACATGCTTGTTTCTGAAGTGGTCATTCACTTCCTTCTAAAGCCGGCCAATGCCTTTGTCCTTTTTGGAGAAGCAAATAGACTCTTCCAAACAAACACTCAACTTCTCAGTTCCAAAGGCACCATGTGTCAGGTTTGGTTCCCCCTGGCTCCAGACCCCCACCGGGAGGACCCTCCTGAACCATCCTGACAGCACATTCCCATCAAATCTGGGTCAACGGGGCACAGTGCTGAGTGGGGGCCTGGCTCCAGCGGTTGTTACCACCACTCTTGAGCCTGGGGAAAGAGAGTCTTCAGCTCAACACTCTGTCCTGTAAAAACGAGCTGCAGTCCCTCACATTTCAGGGTCTCTCACCCAGCACCTCACCACTGCCCTCAGAGCCAGCAGGCTGCACAGACTCCTCTTCTGGCGTGTTTCCCACAGCAGCTCGCCACTGCCTCCAGTGGTGGCAAGCAGCATTGCCACCCCTACCATGCTCTCTCACATCACAGCTCACCACGCCCTCCAGTGGCGTGAATCGGCACTGCCAAGCCTTCCACAGACTCCTAATGCAGCTCCCAAACCCTCCACAGGTCTACAGCCACACTGGCACTGTCCTTCCAGATTGGGACCTCTAGGCGACACCAGAGTCCGTCCGCCACCCAGGAGGAAACTGCCATTCAAACCTATGTAGAAACCTAGGAATGAAAAAAAAAAAAAAAAAACCTAGGAATGGAACAACTCGAATGACTCCCTGAGGACACTCCAACCTCAACGCCCCCCCCAGTCACAAACTCACAGCCTGACATGCTTCCTGACTCCTGTGCTTGACTCAGCCACCAGGGTCCTCACCTCAGCGCTGGCAAATTGAGCCTGGATACCCCTAAGCCCTAACCCAAATCCTAGTTTGTGTTTTCAGGCTTCTGCGCCCAGAAATCTGGCCAACAAAGCCCTCCAGATTGGGAACCCCTTGGCCTCACCGAAGGACTCTGCCTGCCATCCAGGAGGAAACCCTTCAGTTGGGAGCTGCCCAGAACCCTCAGACCTCGAGAGACCCGCATGCATTCCTGAAGCCACCCTCACCGCAGATGGCCCACACAGCAACAAAACCCAGAGCTTGAAGTGCCGCTTGATCCCCATTCTCAACAGCCCATAAGAGAACCCACCTCAGCACTGGCAGATTGGGTCTGCCATGCCCCTAGGCCCTAACCCTAACCCTACGGTGCCTTTCAGAACTGCACAAAACCCTCAGAATGAGAGAAACATTCATACCCAAATTGAGGCCTCCTCAACATTTGGTGCTACATCTGGCCAAACAGTCAGAGGCTGATGCCCGGCCACAACCCCTCCCTCAACTCTGCTCTGGGAAAGCTCCCCTGCACTGGGGCCCCCGGGTGGGCCGTGTCCTCTTGGTGCATTTAGTGCTCTAGGCCACGGGAGACAGGGCGGTCCGAAGGGCTGCCCAACACTGGCCAATTCTCACGAGCGTTCTGCCCAAATCAGTATTGATTTGGGCAGAACGCTCGTGAGATTTGGCCGGAAAACCCCTGGTTAACTCGCTTCATGCACCGCATGTCTGCAGGGCCGCCCCCTGGGCCTGGGCCGGGATCCCAAGTTGTTGCTGCTCCAACACTGCCAGAAAGCCCTCCGTGAGTCAGGCGCAGGCGAGGCTAATGCCTCCTGCTCCTCAGCCTTGGGGGGTCCACTCCCTGGCGCTGGCAGTTGGGGCCTGCCATGCCCCTAGGCCCAGGCCCTAACCCTTTCCTGGTTTTTCAATCTTCCATTTCCAGGGTCCTGTCCCTCCAGCTCTCCAATTGGGGAACACTGAGTACCACGCTACGAGACCACCTGCCACCCAGGTGGAAACGATGCCTTTCGGAACTGCAGAAAAGCCTCAGAGCGAGAGAAACCTTCATGCCCCCACTGAGGCCATCCCCAACTTTTGGCGCCACAGCACCCTGAAAAGTCAGAGGCTGATGCCCGGCCACAACCCCTCCCTCAACTCCCATCCCCACCGCCTCCCCCTTTGCTTCAGTGGCCTCCATGGGTTGTGCCTCGATGGACTACTGCCTCCCACACCTTGCCCCTCCTTTGCTTGGCTAACTTTGTGTACCTTGCAGCACTCAAAAAAGGAGTTCCATCCTTAGTCACCACTTTCTTCCTCCTTACATACTCATGTCCTCATCCCTAGAGATGACTATACTTCAATAATGCCCTGTGCAAATCAGGAACACCATTCTGTGCATATCTACCTTATCCCAAACATACTTATCTGCCCTTTCACCTTTCTTCCATGAGATGGCAGTTCTAGTAGCCAGGTGTCAGTGATGGTGTATTTTGACTTCTAAGCCCATGGTAATTAGCACAGTGACTCTCAACATAACATGGGCATTCAAAAATGTTTACTGACTAAAAATGGAAATGAAGGGATAGCTATATTTCAAAACAATATGTGATGATGAGAAATCTGTGGAGCCATTTTTAATTCTTCAGAAGAAAGAGAATATATAAATTAAGTTTAAGAGGTCATATTTCTGTTTCAGCCTTCTTAAGGTGGAGGGCACCACCTTACAAAAGTAGGATAAACACTACAGGATATTTGTAATTATATGTTATATAATTATAATACTGTCGGTGGTAGTTACTGCTAAAACATGTGCATTTTGCTGAGAGCATTATTGATTCCACCTCAGAGCTCTAATGTGAAACTGGGGACTTCCAGTCTTGGTAGCTGTATCACAGCAAGCAAACGGCATTAACAGAGTATTGCCCTGAGCTCTTCCAGTCCTCACAACTACAAGGGCACAGCTGAGAGGATGACTTGAAAAGCAAGGGCTCTAGAGTCTGAATGCTGGAGTTTCAAACCTCCATTCTTCACTTGCTGGCCAAGTGACCTTAGACAATGTACTGAAATTACATCTTCCTCAACAGTCTTATCTGGGGGACACCTGGGTGGCTCAGTTGGTGAAGCATCCACCTTTAGTTCAGGTCATGATCTCAGGATCCTGGGATTGAGTCCCGCATCCAGCTCCCTGCTCAGTGGGGAACCTGCTTCTCCCTCTGCCTCTGCCTGCTGCTCCCCCTGCTTGTGCACTGATTCTCTCTCTATGACAAATAAATAAATAAAATCTTTAAAAAGAGAGAGAAAGAGAGTCTTATCTGGAAAATGGGGACAAATTAGAATGCAATTCATAAGGCTGTTGTGAGGATGAAATGACAATCTAAAGTGTGTGGCTCTCAAGTGTATTATATTTTTACTTGCTCTTTTCCTGCCTCCCCATGGGGGACTCCAGCCTCTCAAAGAATCCATCCTGCCACAAACAATGGAGTCCACTTGGCTGCCCTGAAATTGCCCACTTTCTCCCCCTGATGTAACCACCTGACAACCTATCCCCTCACCTCCGAGTGTCCTCCAAGTACCACAGTCTCCCACCAGCTATGGCTGCCAGAGCCTCTAGGCACTATCCCCCACCAGTGTCACAGGGGAACCCCTTCAGTGCCAAAGCTGATTTGGGAAAATGATGTGAAGTACCAAGACGTTGATCCTGGTCCCCTAGGGTCCAGCAGACTTTTTATAAAATAGCTCTTTCAGATTTTGCTGATGACATAATATCATCACTGTATCCCACTCAGTCTATAAGGATTGGGCTAAGGATGAGCTGAGGAAAAACAAAGTGGAAATACCCTTCACTTCTGCCTTTCTAGGTCAAGCTAGAGGTACTAAGGGGTAAATTCACTCCTAGGGTGTTCTTTAGTTCCTCAAAAAAAAAAAAAAGAAATATTTTTCTAGACAGACCTCACATGTCTGAACCCAACTCCTGGTGAATATAGCTTTATTCAAGAGGGAAGGTTTTCCCTTGATAGAAGGACAGCCTGCAGCCTTTTCTTGGCCTTTCCAAGCCAAACTCCCTCAAAGTACTTGACAGCTCCCCATTTTCAAAAAATTATGGTAAAGATAAGTAAGAAGCCTCTAAGTTTGTAGTTTAGAAACCAAATTCATTTCCCCAGTGAAACAGTGTCGGAAGAAGTGACTACAATCTCTCATATTCTAATTCCTTGGTGAGTGCTCTTAAGGTCTGGGCCAAGCTCCTTGGTGAAAAAGGAGGGTAGAAGAGAAGTAGAGAAAAGGAGTCATATCTCCTATCATGCAGATATTACCTACTCCAGGAAAAGCCCCAGTCCTGGGCAGTGGGCTTCGCACTCACCACAGAAACCACATACTCCCTCAGCCCCTCATCTCTGGAGGAGCTTTCCCATGACTTTTTACCACTACTAATATTGGGGAAACAAGGAAAGATAATCTTTCCCTGTACTTTTAAAAATAAACAGTATGGGGGGGGACAAGATGGCGGGGAACTAGGAGGATGCTCTGGTTCAACCTGTCCCCTAAAGTGAGCTGATTACCTACCAAGGAATTCCAATCACCCATGAAATCAGCCTGAGATCAGAATTCTACACGTCAGGATCTCTACGGGGGCAGAAGACGCCAGTGGGCAGGTAAGCAGAGTGGGAATGCAGGACTGGTATCGGAAGATAAACAAAAGGGGGAGGGAGCCACCAGAGGAGATGCATTGGGAAGTAATACCCCAATACGAGAGCCTCCTGCAACTGGAGACCACCATTAACTTGAAGTCTGGTAGAAAGCACTCAAAAAGAGCAAAGGATCGTGGGGTGAAGTTGTGGGAATTGGAACGGTTAGTGACAGGGGCTTAAGTCCCCCACCGAGGACAGACACCCCTGGCGCTGACCCAGAGAGAGTGCAGCGGAGAAACCAGGTCTTGGTCCCTGAGCCGCGAGGAGACCTCCTAAGGGCGCTTGGCATGCGGGAGGGGCTGGGACCCTCGCACGGCAGTAACAGCCTTTTTGCCGTCCCCATGCATGCACGGAGCTGCTCTAGCAGAGCCTGAGATGCACCCCACACCCTCCCCTGAGAGAGGCATGCAGCAGCGCCAGCCTGGTGCTCTCAGACCCGGAAAGTCTGAGCGCTCCCAGCCCGGGCCAGCGGGAAAATCTCAGTGTGCGATCACTGCTTGGAACCTCTCTGGCGGTCTGGAGCTTCCCAGACAGCTGCTGCTGTTGTGGTTTTTGAGTACAAGCAGGACACACAGGTGTCCCCAGAGATGGAGGCTGAGAACCTGCTCTGCAGCACCCAGAGGGGAACGGACTGGGGCTACTCTCTGAGAGGGAGGTCTGGGTGCAGTTTGCTTTCCTCTAAACCTCCAAGAACCATCGGGAGCTGCCAAGTGGAGAGAAAACAAATGAACAGACATAAAAACCTCCAGAGAACAAGAGCCTGAAGGGCCAGTTTCCTCAGAGCCCACCCTCTTGAGGGGGGCGGGAGGACTTAACTCAGGAAACGCTGCCAGAAAACCAACGTGGCAGGCCCCTCCCCCAGAAAGCCAACCAGGGGAAAAAAAAACTGAGAAGAGAACAATCACTACTACTTCATAGATACAATGTTTAATTTTTAATTTGTTCCCACTATTCTGGTTTATTTTTTAATTTTTTTTTAATTTTTTATATAGATTTTTTTAGCCTATTTACCATCCCAGTGAGATGTCCAGTACATCAAATTCCATAATAACCTTCAACTTAAAGCTGAACTTTTGATACATATACCCATGTTTTTCTTTTGCTTTTCTATTGTTTTAATTTTTTTTTAATTTTACTTCAGTTTAGTTTAGATCATTCTTTTCTTTATTTTTATTTGCTAATATTCATATAGAGTTAAACTTCAAGGGAATCCCCTTTCCCCAATCAATGCTACCCCTATAGGTAAACCAATTTTTAATCCCCTGTTATCTTAGGAAAGTTGTGTCCTTTAAAAAAAATATCAAGATACATCCAGGAAGAATAAAAATAACCTTCCTCACCCACACTGAGAATTTACAACCACTCTCCCATCTTTTTCTCCTGCCAGTATTTCTGTATATTTGTGTTTGTGCTGGTAGTATATAAATCTTGTACTTGGGGTTCTTTTTGACGAGGTTCTTTGTTTGTCTGTTTGTTTCTGTTTTGCTTCTACATATATATGTATATATTTTTTTCTTCTCTTGTCATATACTTTTATCAGTCTTTTTTGTTTGTCTGTTTTTGTTTGTATAGTTCACAAACCTTACCTTGGGGCCCATTTGGGTTGAGCCTTCTCTGTTATACTTCTTTCTTTTTCCTGTCTCTCTCTCTCTCTCTCTCTTTTCTTCTCTCTCTCTCTTTCTCTTTTTCTTTCATTTGGGTGGGGACTCTTGATTGCTCAGAAGCATTCCAGGGTGCACCTTCACTGCACCAAGGTCGATACATCCAGCTACAACCATTCAGCCATCTCTCACCAAAATGACTAGGAGGAGGAATGCCCAGCAGAAGAAAAATTCAGAGGATGGGCCCTCTGCAACTAATGGCTACCGACATAGACATTATGTCGGAAAGGGAATTCAGGCTAACAATTATCCAGGCAATAGCTAGGTTGGAGAAAGCCATGGATGACCAAACGGAATTGATTAGGGCAGAACTGAGAGCCACCAGGGATGATGTTCACAATATTAGGGCAGAAATGAAAGCCACCAGGGATGATGTTCACAATGCTTTCAATGAGTTCCAATCTAATCTAAATTCCCTAAAAGTTAGGGTAACTGAGACAGAAGATAGAATTAGTGATCTGGAGGGCAAACAGAGAGAAAGGATCAGGAGGAAGCCTGGAACAAACAGATTAGAAGACATGAAAACAGAATCAGGAAAATAAATGATGCCATGAAACGTTCCAACGTCAGAATTATTGGAATCCCTGAAGGGGAGGAGAAAGAAAGAAGTCTAGAGGATATAGTGGAACACGTTCTTCATGAAAATTTTCCGAATCTCACAAATGGAAACAGCGTTCATGTACTAGAGGCAGAACGGTCCCCCCACCCCAAGATTTAAGATTCTCAAAACACCTCGAGACACCTGATAGTAAAAATGAAGAATTATAATTCTAGAGAAACTCTCTTGAAGGCAGCTAGGACAAAGAAGCTCCTTACATACAGAGGGAAGCCCATCAGAATAACGTCAGACCTGTCCACAGCAACCTGGCAAGCCAGAAAGGGCTGGGAAGATATATTCAGGGCACTAAATGAGAAAAACATGCAGCCAAGAATACTTTATCCAGCAAGACTGACATTCAAAATGGATGGAGAGATAAAGAGTTTCCAAGACTAGCAAGGCTTAAAAGAGTATGCGACCACCAAGCTGACACTGCAAGAAATATTAAGGGGGGTTCTATAAAAGAGGAAAAATCCTAAGAATATCATTGAACAGAAATATAGAGACAATCTGCAGAAAGAAAGACTTCAAAGGTAACATGATGTCAATAAAAACGTATCTATCAATAATCACTCTCAATGTGAATGGCCTAAATGCGCCCATAAAATGACACAGGGTTGCAGATTGGATAAAATGACAGGACCCATCCATATGTTGTCTACAGGAGACCCATTTCAAACCTAAGGATACACCCAGATTGAAAGTGAAGGGGGGGAGAAATATCTTTCATGCCAATGGGCCTCAAAAGAAGGCTGGGGTAATGATTCTCATATCAGATAAATTAGATTTTAAACTAAAGACTGTAGTCAGAATTACAGAAGGCCACTACATCATTCTTAAAGGGACTATCCACCAAGATGATCTAACAATTGTAAATATCTATGCCCCCAATTTGGGAGCAGCCAATTACATAAGAAAATTATTAACCAAGATAAAGAGTCATATTGATATGAATCCATTGATATTAGGAGATTTTAACATGCCTCTCTCAGTAATAGACAGATCATCCATGCAGAAAATCAATAAAGAAACAAAAGCATTGAATGACACATTGGACCAGATGGACCTCATAGATATATACAGAACATTCCACCCTAAAACAACAGAATACTCATTCTTCTCAAGTGCACATGGAACCTTTTCCAGAATAGACCACATCCTGGGTCACAAATCAGGACTC
>PISX010018925.1:0-39411 GCA_004024625.1 Mellivora capensis
TGAAACAAGATGGGTTTGGGAGGGAGACAAACCACGAGATTCTTAATCTCAGGAAACAAACTGAGGGTTGCTGGGGGGTGGGTAGGTAGGGATAGGTGGCTGGGTGATGGACACTGGGGAGGGTATATGCTATGTGAGTGCTGTGAATCGTGTAAGACTGATGATTCACAGACCTGTACTCCTGAAGCAAATAATACATACCACCTCACACCAGGCAGAATGGCTAAAATTAACAAGTCAGGAAAGGACAGATGTTGGAGAGGATGTGGAGAAAGGAGAACCCTCCTACACTGTTGGTGGGAATGCAAGCTGGTTCAGCCACTCTGGAAAACAGTATGGAGGTTCCCCAAAAAGTTAAAAATAGAGCTATCCTATGACCCAGCAATCCCACTACTGGGTATTTTTCCTAAAGATACAAATGTAGTGATTCAAAGTGGCACGTGCACCTGAATGTTGATAGAAGCAATGTCCACAATAGTCAAACTATGGAAAGAATCTAGATGTTCATCAACAGATGAATGGATAAAGAAGAAGTGGTATATATATACAATGGAATACTATGCAGCCATCAAAAAATGAAACCTTGCCATTTGCAATGATGTGGATGGAACTAGAGGGTATTATGCTGAGTGAAATAAGTCAATCAGAGAAAGACAACTATCATATGATATCCCTGATGTGAAGAATTTGAGATGTAGAGTGGGGGATTTGGGGGTTGGGAAGGAAAAATGAAGTAAGATGGGATCGGGAGGGAAACAAACCATAAGAGACTCTTAATCTTACAAAACAAACTGAGGGTTGCTGAGGCGTGAGGGGATGTGGAGAGGGTGGTTGGGTTATGGACATTGGGAAGGGTATGTGATTTGGTGAGTGCTGTGAATTGTGTAAGCCTGATGATTCACAAACCTGTACCTCTGGGGAAAATAATACATCATATGTTAATAAAAATAATAAAACAAAACAAAACATAAAAACCCTAAACCTGAACTTTTTTTTTTTAAAGATTTTATTTATTTATTTGACAGACAGAGATTACAAGTAGGCAAGAGAGGCAAGCAGGGAGAGAGAGGAGGAAGCAGGCTCCCCGCGGAGCAGAGAGCCCGATGCGGGGCTTGATCCCAGGACCCTGGGATCATGACCTGAGCCGAAAGCAGAGGCTTTAACCCACTGAGCCACCCAGGTGCCCCCCAAACCTGAACTTTTAAAGCTCTCTTTAAACTTCTCAAAGTCAAACTCAGGTCCATATTTAGATCATTTTAGCTTTTTGTTTTCCCCCAGTGAAGAAAAAAAAAATTGTAACAAATTTGGACATCATAAACACTTTTTTTTCCTATTGATGGTGTATCCCCTGCCCTTCCTTAATACTTGGGATATTTACTTTTCTCTTACTACTTCCTAAATATTGTAGTTAGTTTGATCAAATCTCCACATGCAAAAAAACGGTTGTGGGCATTTTATATCAAGCCAATTCTTTGTGATGCACTCAGCTTTGTGTCTATCACACTGGGATGCTAGGATGAAAAAAATATTTTTTTTCCACTTTACTGCACATCTCTCCTTCTACTATACTTGTCTTCACAAAGTTTGCTGTGCCAAGAACTTCCATTAAGAGGAGAAAATAAGCCTTCAAGGATAGGGGAAAATTGTTGGTATTTCTTGCATATTGACAGGTTCAGCTGCAGTAGAAGTTAGATGGGAAATTTAAAATGTATTTTTCTTAAAAGTGTGGGTACTTATTATTACAGAGCTTCTGAGGTTCAGGAATTCTGGGCCAGCTCGTGGTCTCTTACAGGGTTGCAGTCAAGTTGATGTGCAAAGCTACAGTCGTCTGAAGCTTGGATGGCCTTGATGAATCTGGCCCCAGGATGGCTCACCCACTTGGCTGCTGGCAGGTCACAGGTCCTCACCATGGGGGCGTCTCCACAGGGCTACTATTCACATGACTCACATGACTTGGCAGCTGGCTTCTGCAGAGCCAGTGATTAGAGAGAGAGAGAGTGAGAGAGAGGGAGTCCGAGCTAAGGAAGGGGCTGCAGTCTTTCATGACTTAGCTCCAGGACGAATGTGCCATCATTTCTGCCCCATGCTACTGGTCACCAAGACCAATCCTGGTACAGTGTGGGAGTAACCACCCAAGGGTATAAAGACCAAAAGACAGGGATTCTGGGGTGGGGGTGCTTGGAGGCTACTGAACCATGCTGATGATTACAGAAGATACCTGGGTTTTTAAAAATTGTGGTAAAATATATAGAAACTAAAATTTGCCATTTTAGGCATTTTTCAGTGTGCAATTCAGTGGCATTAATTATATTCACAATACTGTTCAACCATTACTAATATCTCTTTCAAAACCCTTTGTCATCCCAAACAGAAACTCTGTACTAATTAAGCAACATATTTTTCTTATTAGAATACCGTGACAGTATTATTAAAGATAATTTTCAGAAAGTAGAACAACAATCCCCCCAAATTCTACCACCCTAACACAACTGTTTTCATCTTGTATGTTACTTTTCAGTCACAGTTCACAGATGTCATTTTATAGTTAGTATGTTAATGTGCATATAATTTTTATTTATTTTTTTTCCCCAGAAAAACACAGGAAGCCTTCCTTTTGTTTTCAGAGTCTTCATAATACCATCCTAACACTGTTGTATAATATTCCCCGAGGTTCCTGAATCATGGTTTATCACACCTTTCCCCATTTCCTTAATCTTGGTTAGGCTGACAAGTCTTTTTTAAAAACAGAATATAGGGCGCCTGGGTGGGTCATTGGGTTAAGCCTCTGCCTTTGGCTCAGGTCATGGTCTCAGGGTCCTGGGATCAAGTCCTGCATCGGGCTCTCTGCTTGGCGGGAAGCCTACCTCCTCCTCTCTCTCTCTGCTTGCCTCTCTGCCTACTTGTGATCTCTCTCTGTCAAATAAATAAATAAAATCTTTAAGAACAGAATATATTACACAGTAATGAAAATCTTTGGGCAGCTAGATTTTTACTTCATTGCACTATCTCTCTGGAATAAACACCAAAAAAAAATCGCTTCTCGGCCTTTTGGCTAAGATCAAGTGTGGAATAAACACCAAAGAGTCAAATGACTATGTAAAAAGCAGAATTCCTCAGGCTTCCTATTGGAAGTAAAATCCCAACTGTAGCCCATGAGGCCATTCCTCGGAAGGCCTCTGCCTCCAGTCTCCAGCCTCCTCTCCTCCCAGTCGCTAGACTCTCACACTGGGTTCTTCCACCTTCATTCTTCAGCACATATTTTTTGAGTGCCTACTATGTGACAAACTCAGTTCTAAGTACAAAGGACATAGAAGGAAACAAAACAGGCAAAACCCCAGCCTTTGTATGCCTTCCAGATTGCCCATGCTCTTCCTTTCTTATCACATTGCCCTGTTTTATTGTCTTCATGTACTTATCACTCTTGGAGACTATTTTTAGTGCTTATGTATTCTTCTTGCTGGCCTAGAAGGTAAGCTCTGGGAGAACAGCAACCTTGTCCGTGCAGTTCCCAACATCTGCCGAACCTATACATGATTCGAAGTCAAATTTCTTTAAGTGCCATGAATGAGTTATCTTTACAGTTTTTAACACATTTCCATTAAGTTTTCCACATTGTTTACCAGTTTACGGTGCCACGACAGTCAATTAGTGGGACCATTTCTCTATAACTTCCCCAGCACCAGTGTTTTGGAAGGAAGAATGAAGGGTTGATCGACAGAAGCACAGGAATGACTGAAGCGATCTTTTAGTTCTTTAAAATAGTGCGCTAAAATGTTGCGTATCCTGAGGACTAAGTCATTTTTGGTGATCCCAAGGTGAGTGCCTTCCTTGCCTCATCCTGGTCTCAGTCCTGCTGTGGATCACAGCAAAAGAGGGACAGATTTCCAGATCTGCTCGAGGGCACAATATGATTGAAGAGAGGGAAATAAATGTTCTAAAATCAGCTTAAATGTTCCTATCAGAAAAACATGGGGAACTTTTATAGGACGCCTGGCTGGCTCAGTTAGTTAAAGCATCTGCCTTCGGTAGGGGTCACGATCCCAGAGGCCTGGGATCGAGTCCTGCACCAGGCTCCTTGCTCAGCGGGGAGCCTGCTTCTCCCTCAGCCTGCTGCTCCCCCTTACTTGTGCTCTCCCTCTCTCTGACAAATAAATAAATAAAATTTAAAAAAAGAAAAAGAAAGAAAAACATGGGAAACTTTTTGCAAATAATTCTCGGGTTTAAATGAGATAAACAGCACAAAGCATTCAGCCTGCTGCAGACATATCCACGTGTGCCACGAACACATGTGGCTGGTGGTACTTAATACTAAACATTCCCGCTACTTCTCCATTACTTTCATACATGTGAAAAGTTGAACCCACCCTACTAAATGCAGGAAAAGGAGCCTTTTTTAAAAAAATTAATTTTATTTTTTTCAGTGATCCGTCCATAATTCATTGTTGAAAAGAAGCCTTTTAAGACTATAATACTCTTTTCCAAATCAGACCATAGCCCTGAAAATCCTTTGGTAGAAAACACCTCATTTGGAGATTTACAACTACTGGGAAAAATAAAAACTTCAAGGTCATGAGTAAACTTATATGAGAAAAAAAAATCTCACTTTCAATTTATTTCAAATTTTTTAAAAAGATGTATTTATTTATTTTGGGACAGAGGGAGAGCAAAAGCACATGACTGGAAGGAGCAGCTGCAGGAGAGAATCTCAAGCAGACTCCCCGCCGAGTGAGTAGCCTGATGAGGGGCTCGGTCTCATGACCTGGAGATCACGACCCGAACTGAAATCAAGAGTCAGTCACTTAACTGGCTGAGCCACCCAGGCGTCCCCCAAATCTCATTTTTTAAACGCTCATCCAATAGAATGAGAGAAAATCTCAAGTAAAAATATTTTCAGTATTATTTTACATATCTAAAGATAGATGCATTTTCTTGATAGATCTGCTTCAGGAACTGTTTCTTAATTTTAAGATTTGTGACTGTGTTTTGTTGTGTTACATACCA
This sequence comes from Mellivora capensis, assembly GCA_004024625.1. Classification (NCBI taxonomy): domain Eukaryota; kingdom Metazoa; phylum Chordata; class Mammalia; order Carnivora; family Mustelidae; genus Mellivora; species Mellivora capensis. Next base: position 5,002 of record PISX010018925.1, read on the forward strand.
AGGCACACTCCCCTCTTTGTCAGTCTCCCCTTGACTCTGTTTCCTCTTTATGACTGTCTAATGTCTTCCTCACTTCCTTATGACTGGTTCCTGTTTCCCTGGCCTGTTTTTGAAGTCTTGCTTTTCTCCTGCCTACCAGGCACTTGGGTGCTGACTTCAAATCCACATTTATCAAGACAATGGTAAAAAGCATGTCTTCTACCTCAGCCATCTTCATCCCTCTTTTTCTCCTTGCAACCCTTTTGTTCAAATGGTTCCCAAGTAGAGGGACTCACAGATATTGGAACCAGGGCCCTCAGAACTGTAGAATATCCAGCTGTCATTCTATTAGAACCCTGGCTTAATACAACTGTGTCTGGAGAGGGATCACTATGATTTCTTTTTTTTTTTTTTCTTTTTTTTTTTTGTGTGGACCTGGGCAAACAGTTTTGGGCCCAAGGTTAAGGATATTTATTTATTTATTTATTTAATATTTTATTTATTTTTTTCACAGACAGAGATCACAAGTTTACACCACACCCAGTGCTCCATGCAATGCGTGCCCTCCATAATACCCACCACCAGGCTCCCCCAACCTCCCACCCCCGATCACTGTGATTTCTTATGCGGCCAAGGCCATTGCTAAAGTTAGCATGGAGAAAACATTTTTTGTTGTTGTGTTTGATTTGGCTTTGTGGTTCAAGCCCTGGAAAATAATTTATTCTACTCTGTGATGTGATGTATGCTCTAAATACAAGAACCCATCAGATGAGAAATCTTTAAATTTTGAGAAAAAAATTTTTCATATATTTCTATCAAAAGACATTATTTCTGGGCACCTGGGTTGTTCAGTGGGTTAGGCCTCTGCCTTCAGCTCAGGTCATGATCCCAGGGTCCTGGGATTGAGCCCTGCATCGGGCTCTCTGCTCAGCGGGGAGTCTGCTTCCCCCTCTCTCTGCCTGCTTCTCTGCCTACTTGTGATCTCTCTCTCTCTGTGTCAAATAAATAAAATCTTTAAAAAAAAAAGACATTATTTCTTCCTATATGAAAATGTGTAATGTAAGTCGTGAACTGAAGCAACAAATCTGTAGGGTGCATTGCAATTCAGGAATAGTTAAGAACTGGCACCTTACATTCTTTTATGAGTTCTAAGCCCTTGCCTTTGTTTGACCTTGCACCTTTTTCTCTCCATACCTATACGAATCCGCATGTGATTGCATCACTGTTATTTAGCCCAAAGTGCTTCGGGAAGTTACAAATGGCTGTTCCTTGCACAGAAACAGTTGCTATGTTATAGAGACTTCCGTCTAATGATTTCTCTGCAGATAATACACATACCCATTAACAGAAAGCCTACCACTCTTAGAATGGCAGGAAACTGGTTTTGTGCATAGGAGACCAGTCCTAAAGCCCATTAGCATTGACAAGAACCTCAGGATGCCTCCCTATTTTGTTCTGTTGTGTGTGGGGTGTGGGATGCCAAGGCTTTTCCAAGAGGCTGGTTTCTTAAAGAAAAACGTGGCTACCAACCAGCCCTGCTTTTGTCTCACATTGTGTAGAGATTATGGAGCTGGGGGCATGGGTGCTCTAAAGGTGGTTTGATGGTGAGCATAAAATAGGCTAAACCCGTCTTTACTGAATTGAGCACAACCTTTGAGTTGCACATTCCTTTATTTCTGCCTTTAACTCCACATTTGGCTCTTTGTGGAAAATGATTTATAATGGAAGGGCTATCATTCCATATCCATGGTTTAAAGAAACCTAAAATTGGCATAACTGCTAGAGCTGTTTATCTGCTTGAGTACTAATTTTATCTTTACAGCTGAAATAAAAGAAAGATAAATGAATAAAGTTAAAAGGCTACACATCTATTATCCTCTGGGGTCCAACTACTTATAATTGCCAGATATACATGGGTAAGGGAGTTTTTAGGCAGAAGTTAGTGGTATGATACAAACTGTTAAAAAAACAAACAAACACGCACAAGTCTACTTGGGGCACCTGGGTGGCTCAGTTGTTGATCATCTGCCTTCAACTCAGGTCATGATCCTGGGGTCCTGGGATCAAGTCCCGCATCGGGCTCCCTGCTCAGTGGGAAGCCTGCTTCTCCCTCTCCTACTCCCCCTGCTTGTCTTCCCTCTCTTGCTGTGTCTCTCTCTATCAAATAAATAAAATCTTAAAAAAAAAACCACAACGAAAAAACAGGTTTGTTCATGTCTTAAAACCAATATATTAGCATAATGTAAAAAACCAAAGATATGCATTTGCAGATCATTATAAAAATACAGAAGCGTTTCAAAAATTATTATTTCAGAACTTCTAAGAAAACTTTCAAAATGATACTAAGGTCACTTCAGAATGGATGGAACAAGCACAGGCTTTATTTTTAGTCGATGTAAAGAACTGTTTCATACATATAGAGTGTGGGGGGATGCACTCCAAATTAAGGAAGAAGCTTGTCTGCAGCTTGACATATTTTTAGCACATTCTTAAATTTTATTTCTATATTTAGGAAAAACTAGCTATAAACAGGTGACCAAGCTGAGAGGTGACATGCTACTTGCCCACAGAAACAGTGCTGCCCAAATGCCAGGCTTTGAAACTCCATTCTGGATACCCGAGAGAGATATGTTCAATATTCAACAAAATTGAAGGATTGGAAAATTGGAAATCTCTCAGATGTTCTGAGAGAGAGAGAAAATCCTGGGGGAGAGTCAGAGGATTTGGATTTAAGCCCACAGCTATATGAGAAAGAATAAGCAAGAGAACAGAAGCCCAGGCAGTAGGTTTTTAGCTACAAAATCTAATCCACCTCACTGCAGATTCTGGTGGAACATCTGTTATGAACGGATCAGAATTCACACTCTATTCTGCACTATTCAATTTGGTAGTCACCAACCACATGCGGCTACTTCAATGAAAATTAATTAAAATTAAATAAGACAAAAAAATTCAGTGCCTCAACTGCACTAACCACATTTCAGTTAACGAAGAGCCACATGTGGCCAGTAGCTACCATCCTGGACAGCGCAGATACAGAACATTTCCATCAGTGAATAAAGATCTACTGCACAGTGTTGCTCTTTCCTTTTAAGATCCACTGCATCTTCCACAAATGTCTAAAATTAAAAAAAATAATTGTGTAGTTTAAACACTGGGAGGATTTGGTTCTTTAGATGAGAAGCAGAGATCAGGTTGAGGACAGCAGTGAATAGAGCTCTGGAGAAGACGGCAGGCTCAGTGATCACCCCAAAAACGTGCTGGTCCTTAAGGAGCCTGAAGTCGCAAGGATGGAGGATGTCCCCGTGGAAATCATTTTCACTTCCTTGGGGAAAAGAAGAGACATCAGAATTCTTTCAGGGGTCGCAGCCTAAAAGTAAAGATGGGAGGTAGCAGAATTCCGGAATGGAGTAAAGCCTAACTTGACCGCTAAATAAAATGACAACTGTTAGTATAATTCAATTCCAATTCTAAGCTTCAGTCAAGGATGACAAGAAATGAGAGACAAATGGAAAAATCACATTTGTGTTCATGTTTATAAATAAAATGGTGTGTCTCATTCTACTCAGAGGCAAAGGTGTGGAATCTGGTGTCATCCTTAATCAAGCAGCCTGCAAGGTAGCTGAGCCAATGAGAACATTCTCCACCTAAGCAGATACCTAAAGCGGCAGACGATCAAAGCATAGGGAAGCTCTGATTTCTCTACAGGAGATACCTTACTTGTTTTGCTTAAGGGAAAAAAAAAATCAGTTGCTTAATCTCACTTTTTTCTTTTTTCCCAGAACACGCTGCCCTCTACAGGCCACATGGATATACACATATGTAAAGATCCGCATGAATAAGGGTTCAGTCATATCCAAAGGTAGCAAAGGTATGACGAAAAAGAGGGGAAGTAGTTAGTTCTATCTGTTTTCTGAAAGGGTTTAGGATCAAGCTGAGAAACAATCAACACTTATAAACCTTTAATAAACCCTACCTCGTCACCGGACATAAATACGAGAACTCGTAAATAGTGCTATAGTCCTATCATGGCATTTTCCTGGAGAAGCTTGAAAGTATGTTGACAATCATTTTCCCCTTGTTTTAATGTGGGAGGGGAGGGTGTGGAGGAAAGAGGAAGAAAAATGGGTGATGTGGTTTGACAGCTTTCACTACATCTCCAAAGTATACCAATTTTGATCTAAAACTCAATATATTAAGACGAGGCTGAGTTGGGAAGTAAAAGCCAATGAATTTAAAGGAATACACATGATTTTATCCCTGCTAAGAGCTTAATCTTTTAAACCTTGGCTGCAGTGAAATGGACAAAATCTGGCCTAGGAAATGAGAACTACCCTTCATCTTGACTTCAAATCATTTTTTCCCCCATAGTTGTGACATAAATACACACACACACACACACACACACACTCACATACACACACAGCTGGTATGTTTATTGGTTTAGTCACTAAAGGATTTAGCTGGACAAACATCACAAAGATGATGACCGATTTAATTGAATTTATGATCAAATGTTTTCCATTGCAGGAAGAGTGGGAAATCACTTATGGGGCGATTTGAATAATTTAAGGGAAGTTCTCTATTTGGCATTATGTTTGTATATCAAGTCTTGAGGGATTAAATACAGCTGAGGCCTAGCAGATAATTCACATACAGATACACAAGATATGCTATGTAACAATGCAACAAGGGGCAGAATATTGATCCCTTTGTGTACATTTCTATTCACTTGTATGTCGTTGACAGTCTGAGTAAGGACATCCACACACATGAGACTTCAACTGTAAATCACCACTAGATTCTCCAAAATGCCTGAATGATCTAAACATGCTCTTTTAGGTAAAACAATAATTGATTTGGGGGTTGTATGCATGTCTGTTTACGGCATTTTAATGAATCTTTGTTGTTAAAGATATAATGAAAGCTATTGTTAAAGTCACTCCCACGATGACTATAACAAGGTAACATGGGATTAGTGCTTTAGGGTATAGATGTGGCTCAATGTCTCAAAGAAAAATGCCAAGTTACCTTTGTCCCCCGTGATAGGTAGCAACTTAAAGCCATGCTTCCAGCCTTCATGGTATTTCTAGTGATAACTTGTGCCATTGAAAAGTCCCCAAACAGCAAGAGTAACTCCTTTTGGTCTCACCACTGAAACCCCTGGATCAAGTGGACATTCGGTCCTAGCACAGCGGGGTTAGTCTTACTCATCAGTTCATGTATAAAGAGCACAACAGGAAAGGTCTCACAGATACTTTGAACTTGATAAGTGCCTATAGGTTTCTTTCAATCTAATTAGGAAAACTGTCTAGTAGATGTGTTTCAAGACTTAGGATAAATCACAGTTTTGCATTAATTATGTACAATGCTATTTGTTAACATATCACTCTTAGGAAGGAACTGCTGGGAATGAGGGAATCTTATTCCCACACAAGAAGTATTTTAAAAAATGATCTGGTGACCAAGCAGTTCAGCGTGTGCTCCTTGGAAGGTAGAATAAGTAGTCCAGATGTCTGGGGACCCCGTATAGCACTGGGATTCATGTTTAAGGACCGCTGCTTATTGGGAACTGAATGAAATGCCCTGCCGGGCAGGGTAGGACAAACTGTGCTGAGAAACAGGAGGGAGGTAAGCTAACGCTGGCCAACAGTGCCCCATCATTTACACCCATACTTTATTCAATCCTCACAATCCTGCTAAGGGTTTAAAGACTGAGAAGCTGGGGTTCAGGTTGATTAGGGAGTTTCTGGAACATCATGCTGTTGAGTCACTGATCTAGGATTGGAACTTGGCCCCTATGACACCAAATGATGCCGACTTCAGGCATTTTCTTGCCATTTGTGCCAACTGAGCTTTTGCAGCCTTCCTTCTTGGTTCACATCAACTGTATCTATTGGCTGTGTATTCTTACTAGGTCAACAGGACTACCGTCTACACAGCAGATACCGGGTGTACATATCAACATAAACAGTCTAAGAGCTGTATCTTCACAATGGGTGGAAGTTCCGCTCAGTTCTATACTAAGTCTCCCCATATGACAAGGGAGACCCTTGTCCAATCCTAATATTCAGGACAATCACCAAAGTATGGAGTGGGTGATAGAAGATGACATCATTAAAATCATCCCTTTCTCCGGTGAATTCTTATGTTCATTTCAATTTTGAGGCTGACAGTTCACTAAGTTCATAAACATTTTCTTAAAAGAAAATGATTAAAAAAATGTTTTTTTATATCCAGTTTTCCCCCTAATAAATAAAGAGCAGTAAAAACTGCATTTCTGTTTATGTTTTACTTTCTAAAATGTAGTAATTTTCAAGTTCTGAAACTGAATAATTAACATATGTACCCACAAGGGCCCATGGGAGGCTTACTTAGAAAAATGGAGCCTTCTCAATAGCATCTCATATGTGGCGAAGAGGAAGCTGAGCCTTTATGATATTTTCTGAGTAGACTTAGGGTAGATCAAGGGGGCCGGGAACAACAGCAGAGAGGTGAATTCTTGAGGGAGTTCAAAAAGGGGAGAGAGCTGTGTGTCTAACCCCTAGCAGTTCCCAACAGAAAAGAGAGAGCGAGAACGAGAACAGGAGAAAGGAACAGAGGTGCTTGCAACAGGCAGCGCCCCTCAGGAGGGAACAGCATGGCTTCTCGAGGGGAGGAGGAGGGGAAGGGATGTCTGCGTGCTGTTCTTTGATACTTCCACGAGTTCCTCTGAAGATTTATTACACTTATTGGGCCCTCCAGAGCTATTTTCTTCTCAGTGTTTACAAATAAAAAACAGGGGTGAGAAGCAAAAGTATAAGGAAGATCTCTGGACTCTGGAGCACAAAATGTCAAGAGCTCGAATGCATGGAGTTTTCACAGCATCAGACATCCATGCCTCTACCATGCTGGGTGGCACTTAAGATAAGTGAAGAGTTTACACGTTCCCCTACAGCTGTGCTGCCCAGTATGGTAGCAATGTATGGCCATTCAAATTTAAATTAACTCTTAATTAAGTTTAAATAAACTTTAAAATTCAGTTCCTAAGTCGTGTTAGCCGCATGTCAGGTACTCAACAGTCCTAGGAGGCGAGTGGCTGCTGCACTGGGCAGTGCAGATGGAAAAGATTTTCATCAATGAAGAAGGTTCCATTGGATAGCACTGGTCTAGAGGAGAAGGAAACCTTAGGTCAGAGTGTTCGTTATCTTAGAGGCTATGAACTTTCTGGAGAACAACCCCTTTTTACCCCTCTAAGTGGGGAGGGGTGGATTATTCTTCCTTATACATAAATTTGAGGAACCAGTGGGAGCTAGGTAACACGGAACCACCAGAGTCAGAGGCCTGTGCTTGTTACCAGATGGGTCAGAGATCAGATGAACCAGATGTGTTTGAGCTGGCAAGGACTGGGATGGCCCCCTCTGCTCTGCCTTACCCCACCCATGCCTCATCGCTGAGTAGGAAACCCCAGTACCCACTTGTGGAAAGCAGAATTGGCCCCCAAGATGTCCAATCACTAACCCCTGAAGCTTGTGAATGTGTTACCTTCCATGGCAAAAGGGAGTCTGCAGACGTAATTAATATTGTAGACCTTAAAACAGAGAGATTAACCTGGATTATGCAGGTAAGCCTTTGGAAGCAGAGAACGTTCTCCTATTCCAGGCAGAAGGCACAGGGCAGGAGGGGAAGTGAGAGAGCTATGAGGCAGGGAGAAAGGCTCCTTTCACTGATGCTGGCTGGACAGGGGCAGGGGAGGGGGGGACTGCATGATGAGGAAAGCGGTGGTGGCCTTTGCTGAGTGAGACTCCCTGCTGACAACCGGTTAAAGAAAAGGAGGCTTGGCCAGGGACCACATGGGACTGAATTCTGCCAACCCACCAACCCACCGCCTGAATGGGCCGGGAAAGAGATTTTCATCAGAGCCTCCAGATAAGACCTGGCCCTGCTGATACTTGATTTCTGCCTTGGGAGGCCCAGGGCAAAGAAACCAGCTGGGCCCACCGAGGCTCCAGCTCCAAGAACTCTGTGACAATACCGCAGTGGTGTTTCACCAAAATACATCTGTGGTGATGTCAGGGCAGCCACAGAGCACAAACACCCCGTTTTATATTTTGGAGAGGGAGAAGAACTTCTTTAGCTCTTGTACCCTTCTAGAATCTGTTGTGGGAAACAGTGCAAGAAAGCCTAGTTCTCTCAGTTGTACGGCTTCCACAGCTGCTGCAGCAAGCTCGGTGCCACTTCAGAAGCATGGTTGGATTTTATTCCTTAATGAGCTGGACAGCAGAAGGAAGGTATTAGCTGCACCATAAGCATGTACTTTGGGGTGAGGAATCCAACACATCATCTGAAAGGATGAAAAACAATAGCTGTTGCCAGCTCCCAAGCCTGGCACGTACTGCCAATTAGTAAGAGAGAAGATGGATATTTTCTGTCTATCAGAAGGGAAACAAACAAACAAACAAACACCCCTTGTGCTCAGCAGATAACAAACAGTACGGGGTTTGCCCCTGGCCATCACCAGGGGTTATTAATAATAGCGAATTCTTTGCTACCAAAAGAAAGATACGGACAAGAAATCTCGCGATGGCACAGAATGACAGAGGGTAATTTCCTGGGAGCAGTGGGAGCTGTGTGGGATAGAGCTCACCAGCAGGGTCTGGATGGGTGGCCAGGAGGCCTGTCACCTCTAGCACTTCGACTGTTGCAAACTGGCCTTTATCCCTATGGTACATCATCCAGCAGCTGCACAGGGGAGGCCTGAGCTGATATGTGTGGTCGGCCTGCTGCAAACCCTTTGCCCAGGACAGAAGTCGGGTTTCTACTCCATCACAGCTCTCCTGTTGCTAAGAAACCTAGGCTGGGGATAAATGACATCACTTCCCAGAAGAGATCTCCCCAACGAGGGCTGTAGTGAGAACACAAAGTCAGATACCTATTCATTTGAATATTGGGGTTTTAAAATTGATATTTCTCTCCTAAGATTTATTTTGGCAGCATATATTCTGAGCTGAAATTTTCAACAGCATTGATCACTTGACCTCACTGAGTGTGTTTGTTTGTTTTTTAATGCTATAAAATAGAGATGATGGTATGTATCCTGACTACTCCCCAAGACTGTTTAAAAAAACACACGAGATGTGGTAACATACACGAAAGCAAATTCTACATTGCCGAAGGCTGCCCAAGTGTTAATTACCATGGCTACCCCATCACAGCTCTGACTGAGGGGCAAGGAGGGTACATGAGGCCTCTGACGAGGTATGTTTCACCTGTTATCATATTTACACCACTGCTAGCCAGGTCTGAGCCTCCGGCAAACCTGCCAACCTTCCCTTGGTTAGCTTTCTCCATCTTCCTGGTGGATGCCTGACCCATATCTTTGGACAGCCCTTGATTCCGTCTTCCTTGAGGCTCTAACCGGAGCCTGGACCTCCTCTTTTCCCTCTGAAAAATCCAGTCTGCAATTTTCTAGTATATGTGCTGCCGAAGCGAGCACTGGTCTGCAATTTTCTAGAACTGCTCTCTGGCAGGTAGCAAGGGGCTTAACAGAGTCAGTAAACACCACACCTACATGATGCTTTCAGGACTTGAACCAGTGATTCATTCCTGTGAAGAGGAACGTCCCCAGCAATTTCTCTAAACTGCAACTCTGGGGCCTCCCAACAACACTACGTGCGGGTGTCCGAGATCGGGACAGAGACCCGCTTGGATCTGAGTATCCATCCATCTGTTTCCAAGGCTGTCATAAAGAATTGCATGCCGGGTAGCGTCCTGACACTGGGCTCACATCCGCAAGCCAAGCAGCAGAGGACTGCAGCTTCAGCTCATCCTGGAGTGAAGAGAACGGAATTTCAAAATGTCTGCTTTACAGCTTGTCACCCCAATAAACCCAAGCCTAAAAAAGTGCATTGATGATGTACAGAGTAATTTCTTTGAAAATACTGCAAGAAGAAATCTCCAGGCACTAAATAAATTAAGACTGTTACTTTGAAGTAAATAGAATTATAACAAAAATGATCAACAATGAAAAATAGAATGTGGAAGTGGAAGAGAAGTTAAAACTTTGGCTCAACTGCGCCTCCTAGTGCCAACAGCTGTTCTTACGTTCCTTTCACTTCTCTAAACTAGTATAGAAAGGGACAGTCCTAACTTTCTTTGCAGTGTATTATTATTATCTTAGAAAATTTTAAATCAACTTGGAACAATAAGGCAGAGTAGAAAGACAGGACCTTTCGGTTTCTTGAGGAGGCACTGATTTAAATCTTAATGGAATGCAATCAGATAGGACAACAAGAAAAATAGGGACTCAGCAGCATAAATATAGAATGAAGTGTTATTATTTCTTTAAAAATTATTTTAAATATATTATGTTTTATGCACATGTACCACAACAACCGAGCAGGTCATCTTTAAGATATGTTCTGAAAATTGAGCATGGAATTCAAGAACCCTTTCAAGGAAAGTGCAAGAATGCGAAGTTAGAAAACTTTTAAATCTTCTGAATTTGGGTATGTGATTGCTGGTACATTCAAATACATGCAGGTTAACGTCTTCTTCTCTATTCTCGCATTTCCATTGAAAGAGCTTCATGGCAATGTCTCTGTACTTACTACATATTTTAAAGAAGTGATGCTTTCAATTCTTAGGAGAAATTCGGTCGGACTTACCTAACTGGAAGGATTATAAGCTGAAGCAGAGCATGTGGATGGAGAAAGCAGGGCAAGGCTGGCCTCCACCTAGTCAAGTCTGTGGACACGTATTGCTTTATCTGCCATGAGTTGTGTTTTCCAAATCTGTCCTCAGTGGCTTTGTGGTTTATCCTTGGTTCTCTTTTTGCTCCTTTCAACCTCCCCCCCCCCCAATTGTTCAGCTGTTAAAAAGTTCCAAAACAAGCAAATGTATTCCTGGAATCCTACCCTAACCAGTGCTGGAGAGCATATACTAAGGCTTGCTTCTCCAGCCAAAATAATAAAAGATCTTTTAAGTGGCTGAAATTCTTGGTTGATTGCATATACATGCCCATGTCAGACAACTATAAATAGAGAGATTTGGAAGAAAAATAGGGAGAGTCTTTATAACTCCAGTGAAATAAAATGGAATGTTTTTGAAGGCAGTGAGAAAACAGTACATGTATTTATAAAATTAAGATGTGTCTCCCTTTAATCCAAAATCTCCTTTAAGCAGGAAGAGCACACACAAATCATGCATGTCCAGCACGAGGGAATAAAAGGGCTTTCTTTTCTTTATTAATAGTTATTTATTATTCTCAATCCTATAATTAAGACTTCTTCTTTATATTATCCTTTTGAGTTTAGGTATCTGCAAGATCTTTTGATATTTTTCTCCCATCACTGCTTTGTTTCCCCAGAATACTAAAAAATCCTTCAAAGGATAAAATTATGCCCATGGTTACTGGTATAAATGAAGTCAGGAGGGAATTGTATTGGTGTTACCTAGGGCAGACTTGGCCCCCCCAATAAACTGGGTCACTTGTTACAGCTGTTCAAAGAGACTTGAGGATTCACTGCTCAAGAAATTCTGGCTCTTTTAGGTAGGTTAACACATCACTTAGCTTTAATAGCGAGTTAATACATATTTTTAAAAGATATCCCTACTTAATTTGGAACAGTGACTTACTTTTTATTAACCTACCCATCTTACATTAACCCATCTAAATTGAATTCCAATTAGTTCTTGCAAATTAGTTCACTTTATTTTGAACCTATTACTGCTGTACAAGAGAATTTACTAACTGCTCCAGTTTCACAATTGTGCTTGTAGACAAGCAAATTAGTTAGCAGTGATGGAGAAAGCCAGCACTTGCTTAATAGTCTTTAAATGCAGCTATTCTGAACCTTGACCTCCCTCCAAAGTGACAGATGTTGAAATGTCGATGGCTGCAAAGTCACAAGTCCATTTGGAGGAGGGATCAATAATATAATTAGGGTCTCTGAATTCTCAGTTTTCTCTAAATTTCATTGGGTTTTAATGGGTTAGAGGCTATGGCTTGGCTCTAAGGATTCAGTATATAACACTGGGATGCCAGAAAGTAGTATTGTTAAAATATTTTTAGTGATTTTTTTTATTACTTTGTGTTTTCTGAGATAAATCCTTAAGGCAACAAAAAATAAGACTTATGGGAGCTTAAAAAGTAGCATGGTTCTGGGATGCCTGGGTGGCTCAGTCGGTTAAGCCGCTGCCTTCGGCTCAGATCATGATCCCGGGGTCCTAGGATAGAGTCCCGCATCGGGCTCCTTGTCCAGCAGGGAGCCTGCTTCTCTCTCTGCCTCTGCCTGTGACTCTGCCTGCTTGTGCTCGCTCTCTGACAATAAATAAATAAGAAATCTTAAAAAAAAAACACAACTTTATAATAAAAAAAAAAGTAGCATGGTTCTGAACAGGTTATGTTTATAAATTTAAAAATCTTACCTCAAGTTCAGCTTTTAATATTTTTGCTAAAATGCTTTAAAAGCAATCTAAGGGTAAGGGTAAGACCCAGTTTATTAGATGCTTTTGAATTAACTCTAATTTTTTTTTAAAGATTTTATTTATTTTTTTGTCAGAGAGAGAGAGCACACAAGCAAGGGGAGAAGCAGGCTCTCCACTGAGCAAGGAGCCTGATGTGGGACTCAATCCCAGGAGTCCCTAATTCTAATTTTTTAAAAAAAATATTTAATTTATTTATTTAACAGAGACTGAGATCACAAGTAGGCAGAGAGGCAGGCAGAGAGAGAGGGGGAAGCAGGCTCCCCGCTGAGCAGAGAGCGTGATGTGGGGCTCAATCCCAGGACCCTGAGATCATGACCTGAGCTGAAGGCAGAGGCTCAACCCACCGAGCCACCCAGGTGCCCCCATCTAATTTTTTTTTTAAAGCACATGTAATGTTACAGATTAAAAGAAAGACATTAACCACAGTTCTACCAGTTCATTAAAAATACTTTACATGAAAATGTAAGATTTCCTTTAGTATTTTAGACCTTGATTTTGGTAGAAAAATTATAAATCCTATGTTCATAGAAAATGCAAGTAATAAATATCCCTGAAGATACATCTTAAGGAGAAAACTGTTATTATTTTGCAAAAAAATCATATTCTGAAGAAATCTTATTTGCCCTCTAAAGTCAAAGCATATTTACTGACATTTAGCATCTTTTTAAAAAAATCTGGACATTGTGCCTAATGCACAGTTTTTAAAATTTCTAAAACATCAATACCAGAGGACTGTACATCCTGATTTTCATCAATGAAATTAACTACTCTTGTTGTAACATGTTCAATACCTCTCAGAGCAAAGTAAGCATGGGGTCTTAGGTGGTCAGAATGAAGCAAGCTTATCAGAAGCAAGCAAGTCAGAATTCAAGCAATGCTTGAATAGTATTCCAATTTTGCTTTTCTTTTAGAAAGACATGAGGCAACCTCGTTTCCCTGGGGCATTCCACCTGTCATGGTGGAATGGCTGGACGAGAAAGGCCATTCATTCGTCAGGGCCCATGTGCTTGAGAGCTTGCAGTGGCGGGTGGTACTGAATACAAGCTACAGATATGAACGGCTGGAGTGGGCCAGGTGTACACAAAGTGGGGTCATATCCATAAGAGGACAGTGGAAGAAATAGCATTCACCATCATCTATACACACCCATCTCCCATTTTTTTTGTTGACTAAGTGGATAAGGACTGCCATTTATTTTCCTGGGCAATTTAGAGGTCACTCTAGCTCGGCCCCTCTGAAGGAAGGAAATGGCTGTTCTCCACAAATCCTCTGTGTAGATCTGCCAGATGTTCCTGTGACTTCTAAGGTGGGGTTAGAAATTCAACTGCTTTATAAAGAACTGTCTCCTAAGACGGTTACCTGGATGGACAAACCTTCTTGAGCAACCATGAGAGAATGTGTTTGGTCATTTAATTAAGGTAGGAACTGTATACTATATGTGGTACCTGGTGTATGAAAGCACTTAATTAAATTGTTAGACCAATGACCAGTGAAGAGGGGGAGGTTGAAGGGTACAAGAGTGGAAGAACAGGCACAGAATGTTCCCAGCAGAGGGCACGCCTCCCAGAGGAGACTCTAGACATTAAGAACTGATTCTTCAAATGGCCAAATGCAAAGCCTTGTGTTAGACGAAAATAGTTATCCCAGTGTTCTTCTAAAGATAAATTTAATCAAAATAAACTGCCAAATCTTCCAAATAAACCACTGCAGAGTTTAAAGTACTCACTTCATGAGTTCCTCACAATAAGTTGTCTACTGAATCTACTGACATTTTTATTATAAAAAGGTTTTTTTCCTTCTTTTTTATTTTTATAATTGATGTTGTCTAAAATGAAACATGTCATAACAGTAAAAACTGAGGCAATAACACTAAATTCCCCACAGACAAAATTCTGTTATGACAAATTAATTTTTGTTAAATCAAAGCAGTCTCAGTTACCTTTTTCCCCAGCATCATGCTTGAAATATGATCTCCACAACTAATGAGTGACTTAATCACTCTGCTTTCCAACTTTCAATGATTTATTAACACGTTGGCTTGCAATAAAAGATCTCTGAATAACTTGAGAAACCCAGATCTTCAGATTTCATCAAATTTCGAAACCAATAAATAAAATTATTTCAATGAGATCAGATGAGAGAACAGAAATTAAATAAACAGATCACATATATTTCAAGTGATACACATACTTCGCTTTCCAACAAGGTTTAGGAGAACAATAGATAAACTGAAAAAAATCTGAAAGGTCAATTTTATCTAGCTCCAAGTTTGTCACTGGCATTATTTAGATTAGAATCAGTCATTACACTGTACTTAGATGCTATTTTGCTATTGCGAAAACATTTCTTGGAATTCAGTTATGAGAAGATTAAGCATAATGAATTTTAGGATTTAGAATTCTCAAGCAATGCCACGTTGCTCTAAGAACCCAAACTCTCATATAACAGCCTCGGCTTAGGGTGCACATGGCGGCTGGTGCCCAGTTAGGGCTTACCAACTATTTAATGGTTAAATAAATGGATGCATGGATACTTGGATGAGCAAATGAAAAATGTCAAGACAAACTTATTTGGAGAGTTTTAAGAATTGAGAGAGAGACTGAGAGAGAAAAGAAAAAGAGAGAGCGAGAATAAGCACAAACTGTATAAAGACTTACTTATTCCATGCTTGCCTAAGGTTTTTAGAGCTGTACAGGGTAAAGCGTTCTGAAATAAAAAAGAAAAATAATAAGCAAACTTTGTTTCAAATGTATACATTACAAGTACGTTTAAAAAAAAACAAAACCTCAACTTTTAAAAAGACAGTGTTTGACTTAGCTACGGTTACGCTGGCCATGGCACACTTCACCTTTAGAACGGGCAGTTACAAAGAATAAAATAGGAAGATCATAACATTTTAAATAAGGAAGCATTGTTTTCTTTTGTTACGGTGATTTATTTCATAATCCGGCTTCCTAGTAATTATTTCTTAGAATAACTAAGTTTTAATCGGGTAGAAAAAAGAAACACAAATTCCAAACCTTCAAACTGTAAGTCTACTGAAAAACACTGACAAATCGGTGAAGTGAGAGCTGCTGCTTCACTATGAAGATATCTCTGCTCCAATACAGTAACAATCGTTCTCCTTTCTTACACTATTTAGTATTTACATTTTCTTTATTACATTTACTTGGTTTGGCTCAAAGTCAAACTACTAATGTCTTCTAATGTACATTTACGTTTTTCATTAAGTCATCTTTATTATATTTTAAAAACTAAGATGTTGGTTTTACCAAGTTAAACAATAAAGCAGCAAAGAACAGATGTTAATAATCTCCTCTCTTGCTCTCTATTTTTGACTCCTGAAGACAAAGCAATTGTTAATGTCTAGGGTATATCTCTTTCCACATATTTCTTTATGTTTACAATACAAAACCCATCCATATATACATGTGTAGATACTATTTTAATTTTTAAAGACAGATTGTACAATAAACAATCTGAAATCTTTTTAGTATACAGCAGACAGTCCTTCAAAGCAAGAAAATTGATGTAACAATTGTTTTAAGACTGTATAATATTCCATAGACTAGAAGTATCATAGTTATTTAGACTATTTCCTACTGATGACAACTGAGATCGTTTCCAGTTCCTTTTCCCTTAAAAACAATGCTTCAATAAATATCCTTGCACATCTATCTCTGTATAGTAATGCCTTTGTTTCTATTTTTATTGGTAAATGATACACACATTTTACATTTTAATAGATGCTGACAGATTACTTTTCATTTTCCAGCATTATAGTATGCATCCCTGGACTGCAAGGATGGTTTAACATATGCAAATCAATAAATGTGATACACCACATTAATAGACTTAAAAACAAAAATCACATGATTATCTTAATAGATGCAGAAAAAACATTTGACAAAATTTAGCATCCATTCATGATAAAAACCCTTAACAAACTGAGTATAGAAGGAATGTACTCAATGCAGAAAAGCATATACATGACAAGCCCACAGCTAATACCATACTCAATTATGAAAGGTAGAAAGCTTTTTCTCTAATGTCAGGAACAAGACAAGGGTGCCCACTCTCAGCATTCTTTTTTTTTTTTTTAAGATTTTATTTATTCATTTGACAGACAGAGATCACAAGTAAGCAGAGAAGAAGGGAAGCAGGCTCCCTGCTGAGCAGACAGCCCTATGCGACCTGGGGCTCGATCCCAGGACCCTGAGATCATGACCTGAGCCGAAGGTAGAGGCTTTAACCCACTAAGCCACCCAGGCGCCCCGACTCTCTCAGTATTCTTATTCAACAACATGCTACTAAAAGTCTGAGCTTGAGCAATCAAGGGAAAAAAAAAGGAAGAAAGAAAGAAAAATAAATAAAAGGCATCTGAATTGGAAAGGAAGAGGTAAAACTGTCTCTGTTTGCAGACAACATGATTTTATATACAGAATATCTCCACCAAAATACTAATAGTGCCAAATTAAGCCCAGGTGCAGAATACAAAATCAATTATAAAAGTCAGTTGTGTTTCTCTATGTTAACACTGAATTATGTGAAAAAGAAATAAAGGAAAAAATCCATTAATAAAGCATCAAAAATAATGAAATGCCTAGGAATAAATTTAACCAAGGAGATAAAAAATCTGTACATTGAGAATTATTAAGACACTGATGAAAGAAAATGAAGACACAAATAAATGGAAAGGAATCCTGTGTTCATGGATTGGAAGAATTAATATAGTAAAATCTTCATACTACCCAACATCATCTATAGACCTAATACAATCCCTATTGACATTTCAATGGCATTTTTTTGGTATTTATACAAACAAGAACAAAAACAATCCTAAAATATGTATGGAACCACAGAAGACCCTAAATGGCCAAAGCAATCTTGAGAAAGAAGAACAAAGCTAGGGGCATTACCTTTCCTGATTTCAAACTATCTTTCAAAAAGTTATAGCAATCTAAACAGTCTGGTACTAGCATAAAAACAGACACACAGACTAATAGAACAAAAGTGAAAGCCCAGAATTAAACTCAGGCATGAACGGTCAACTAATGTTTGACAAGGAAGCCAAAATACTCAATGGAGGAAAAATAATCTCTTCCATACATGGTGGGAAAACAAAATGAAACTGGACTCCTATTTTAAACCTGGAAGAAAAATTAACTCCAAAAGGATTAAAGACTTAAATGTAAGACCTGAAAGCACAGACAAAAACAGAGGTGGAAAAAGCTTCCTGACACTGTCTTGGCAAGACCATTTTTATGGATTTTATGGATACAACATCCAAAGCACAAGCAGTAAAAGCAAAAATAAACAAGTGAGACCACAACAAACTAAAAGCTTCTGCACAGCAAAAGAAACCATCAACAAAATGAAAAGGCAACCTATGGAATAGGAGAAAAATATTTGCAAACCACCTATCTGGTAAGGGGTTAATATCCAAAATATATAAAGAACTCATAAAACTCAATAGCAAAAAAAATCAAATAATATAATTAAGAAGTGGGCAAAGGACCTGAACAGACATTTTCCCAAGGAAGATATGCAACTGGCCAACAAGTACATGAGAAGGTGCTCAACATCACTAATTATCAAATTAAAACCATCAAAACCACAATGAGATGTCACCTCATACCTGTCAGAATGGCTAGTATCAAAAAGACAAGATAACAAGTGCTGGCAAGAATGTGGAGAAAGGGGAATATTTATACATTATTGGTGGGAATGTAAATTGGTACAGCCACTATGGAAAACAGTAGGAAGGTTTCTCAAAAAATTAAAAATATAACTATCATATGATCCAACAATTCCATAGGAGGATATTTAATTTCTGATGGAAATTAAATCACTAACTTGAAGAGATTTCTGCAGCCTTATGTTCACCTCGACACTACTTATAATAGCCAAGATATGGGAACAACCAAAGTGTCCACTGATGGATGAAATGAATGAAAAAAATGTAGGGACAGTATTCAGCCGTAAAAAATTAAGGAAATCCTGATATTTGCAACAATGTGGGCATTGTGCCCATTGAGGGTATTATGCTAAGTGAAATAAGTCAAAGAAAGATAACCACTGTATGATCTCACTTGTATGTGGAATCTAAAAAACCCTGAACTCAACAAAAGCAGAGAACAGATTAATGGTTGCCAGGGGCAGGGGATGGGGAGGTAGAGAAATGGATGAAAAGCAATCACAGGATATAAATTTCTAGTTATAAAATGGATCAATTCTGGGGAGGTAATGTAAAGCATAGTGACTTTAGTTAACAATATTGCACTGTATGTTTGAAAGTTGCTAAGAGAGTAGATCTTCAAAGTTCTCACCACAGACACACAAAAATTGTAATCACATGATGTGATGGATGTGTTAACTAAACTTACTGTGGTATCATTTTGTAATATATATAAACATAGACATATATAAAATCACTCTGTTGTGCACCTTACACTTACACACTGTTACATGTCTATTCTATCTCAATAAAGGTGGGCAAAAAAAGTGTTCTAGCAAAATAAAACAAGGAGATATAATGTAGACAGACCAGTATGAGAGGAACACTTTAGATTTAGTGATGAGGGAAGGTGAGTTTCAAACAAAACAGTCAGTCAACAAAATAAAGTTCCCACTGGAAATCTGGTTGGAGTGTCATTAAAATATCTACTTATCTGAAAAGAATGATGTAAAATCTTTGTACATAACCTTTTGGTGTGTCTTTCCATTCAGAAAGGATTTGTGTGTTATGTCCTCCAATAAAATTAAATGGCATCTTGTTCATATTAATCTTGATTCTTTTTAAAAAATTCATACTTAAAGGCTTAAGTATTGCTTAATATTGGTTGGTGTCTCTTTTCCGTGTTGTCTGCTTTTAAGGACAAGCTTTTAAAGGAGAGACTCTAAGTGACTGGTATTGATTTTGTTATGGTATATTTCCTATGGAAGAATACCATTAGATAAGAAGAACAAAAAGAAATTTAAGAACCTGCTCAACTTCCCATTTCTAAACACAGTCTTTATCCAAACAGAATGACTGGAAATACTGTGCAATGATTCATTGGTTCAACTACTATTTATTGAGCAACTACTATGTGCCAAGTATCCTTCCTGGTGGCTGAGGCTACACAGAAGGGAATCACACAGAAACCCTTCATGCAGGCAGGGAGCTCATATTCCAGTAGAACGGGCAAGGCTGGGGTGAGCCTGAAGGACAGGGTGGCTGGAGCAGACAGAAAGCCCGGGAGAGAGAAGTGGAGGCTGAGACAGAGAAGGGGCACAGGGCAGAAGACGGGCTCATATGGAGCCCCTGTGGCCTGTAACTCACCATCCACACATTTTGCTTTCTGTTTCGAGAACACACTATCAGGAGCAAGGACAGAACCGGGAGATCAAGAAAAGTTTTTTATAACTGTACGGAGGGAGATGATATACTCTGGGCCCTAGAAACAGTGACTGCAGTGAGAATGGGTCAGTCCGTCCGCAGCTTGTTAGAAGGCAGAGCAGTAGATTTACTGATGGATTGGACACAGGCTATGACAGAAAGGTAGGCATTAAGATGAGGAATAGAGGGTTTACGGATCTCTAATTTCCAAGTTCCAAAGATTCAGAATTTCATACTCAACTCAGCTGTCATGCCAAGAATACATGAATTTTTCCAGGATGATTCAGAAAGTACTGAAGGTTTTCATGGAGCTTCAGAGTCACCATTCAAACTGGGATAATTGTTAAAATACTTAAGAACCTGCCAGGCATGGACTCTGACCAATCAGCGCAGAAACTAGTCATTATGCTTTAATGGCATGCATTTGCTGAAGATCAGGCCTGATTCCAAATAGCCATTGTTCTAAAGCTATGGGTCAAAGTGCTCACCAACAATTATGAATTAAAAGTCTCAAAAGAACATGTAATGTCTGAGTTTACTCTGTACTAGACTGCATTATAAAGTCACAACGTAATTCAGCTAGTTGGTGTAGAGTAGAAACTTAAAGGCATATTCTAGGTTTGAGGATTCACTGACAAAGAAAGGAGAAATGGGGAGAACAGTTCTTTTTATAAAGGTCTTTAAAAAAATTATTATCTGAAGTCAGGTATTAAAAAAGCAAGATATATTTTAAAAATTAATTACATCAAGTGTTCTTGTAAAGCAAATTTGATCTCCTTAACTTTGTACTCCCCACAAAGCAATTTTAATAATTTGCTATGATTTCAGGAGGAACAAGAATTCCATTACAGATAAAATTAATACAATCTTGCATTTACAAGTAAATTATTATTCTTGGCAATTAATGGCTGCACATAAATATAAGTTCTAAGAATTGCCTCTATTTAGAGTTTGACAGGATATGCTAATAGAATTTTTTTCCCAAGAAATACAATATGCCCAATTTAGCTGTGCATAAAAGCCCAAACTGAAACACGCCATAGCAAAGTTAGAAAAAAATAAGGAAGAATGAGGTTTCCCTGTGTTTGCCTTCCATCACTACTCATATAAACTCTGAATTCTTTTAGCAAATGTGACCTAGGCACCTGCAGGGGTGCCAGGAGCTGCTCTGGACATGGAGAAGTGGGTAAAAGTCCCAGTTATAGTTCAGTGGCACCGAAATGTAAATACAGTATTACAAATACAGGGTGAAGAGTGCTGCCAGCGTAGATACGGACACCGTCCCTCGGGAGCCTGGAGGCAGAGCCACTAAGTGCATCTGTTCCTTTTCCAAATGAAGACAGGATAAACTCAAATATCTGAAGCCAGCCCCAGTAAAACACAGGTACTGCTCTCTTGTATCCAGCATCCTTCAGATCTTAACCGCCAAGTACACAATTTCAAATGGAGGAGGCTCTACCATTTTTTTTGGGTGGGGCCAGGAACATGCATTACATTTATAACTCCATGAAAAAATTATATTTTAAAAGCGATTTCCACTACAAATAAAAGTGATGTTCCATTAGAACAAACACAATGTAATTCAGCACGTAAGTTTGAAAAACAAAAAGGTGCTGGAACCCAGGGCTCTGAACCAGTAACAGTTATCTTTAATAAAATATTCAAGGGCCTATGAATGACTTTATCAGATTATTCAAGTTATTTGCATATGAGTGTTTTACACTGTTATGCTTTAGTTAAGTTTACTCTGTCAGTGACTACTTTAATGTCAGCTTTCTCTTTCCAATTATGTTTAAACTAGAAGTTTAGAATGTTGTGATGTAAAGAACTGGTGAAACTCTGAGCATAACTGAGGAGTGCAATTAATTTAAACCTGCAGGCTGATTTTCACCTTCTCTTCTTGCAGGGACATTGCAGAGGACGATCGCACGCAGCGGGAGGCCAGGCACAGAAGAAATCATTCGCTCTGCCACGGGAGGGGGGTGGGAGGACAGAGAACTGGAAAGGTTTGCCCTCAAACTGCCCTGCTTGTGGGCTGCGGGTCGTTGAAATACCGCAGGAAAACAAGCGGAGTATAATGGTACACGTTCTAGTGACTCAGGTTAAAAAACCTACAACCGCAGTGGCTTCGGGCATTAGGAAAGCAGACTGGAACCCACAGGAATAGAAAACCTAAACTGGAAGGTACTCTTTCGCTTATAGGTAAGACCTGGATCCATCAGGAAAATAACTTTAATTTGCATTCCCCTCATTTCCTTCTCACCAAATTTTTTTTTTTTTTTGGCTTGTATCTTACGGGACACTGCTATGTTTCTAACTTCAATAACAGGAAAACATACGAGTAAACAGTTACATCAGTCAACAAATTAGAAACCCCAAATATGTTCAAAGGACTTGAGAGGTGAAATTAGGATTTGTAAGCTCTCGCTTTTCTTTCTTTTTTGGGAGGGGTGGCAACAGAGATGAGATCTTACAAGTCTAAGACTTTAGCATATCTCTTGTAAACAGATTTAATATCATCCAACATAAATAATATCACCGAACAAGTGTTTCATAAGTCAATAAATCAATATAAAAATGAGCATGTCCAAAATGCCACAGGAAATGTTAGATGTGCTTGATAATTAACTCCTCTCAATATATTCAAACGTTCACAATTTAAAATTTTTAGAATTGTTTTATACTTTAACAAATACATTTACTCTTTCTTATTGAGCTTGTAAGAAAAGTAGTAAGAATTTCAGCAAAGAGCCGTGGTCATTTTATCACCTGGCAGGGGTGGTGAATCTGAGGCCCGTCTCAGGACTGTTTCAGTGAAAGCAGAAGGGCTCTGGTCCTTTAGAAGGTCAACAGCAAACATAGTTATGGATCATGCTAGTGAGATTTCAAACAATCACTCTTATTACTTGTTTATGTAATGTATAATATCCTTAAATCCTTTAGGATAGGAGACATGAATATTCCTTCATTCTCTCACTTATTCTACAAATATTTATTATGTGCCTACTGTTTGCCAGGCCCTGTTCTAGGCACTGTGGATATACAGCAGTGCACAAAACATATATGGTCATAAGCAGCCTACAGTAAATCATGGCACCAATACTAACGGATTATCAATAGAAGAAAACTATATTGACAAGTATGCAGAAGAATTTTTATGCAACCTTCACTGTCTCCTATTAGGAAAGCCAAGCCAGCAGTGAACACTTCAGCTGATAGTCTGATTGAGACAGATAAGCTGGATTTAAACTATTTATAGTTCTTTTTAAAAGATTTTATTTATTTATTTGATAGAGATCACAAGTAGGCAGAGAGGCAGGCAGAGAGAGAGGAGGAAGCAGGTTCCCCACTGAGCAGAGAGCCCGATGTGGGGCTCGATCCCAGGACCCTGGGATCATGACCCAAGCTGAAGGCAGAGGCTTCAACCCACTGAGCCACCCAGGCACCCCTATTTATAGTTTTTAAAACAGAAGTAAAGTAGAATTCCTGTACAGAAGAGGAGAGTTTACCCCAGATGGAGAGGGCTAAACTTGTTCCAAAATATGGGGACATTATATCTCTCAACTCCAAAAAAGCAGAGTGACCTAAACGGGCATTTTAATTTTTTTAAATTTTTATTTCTTTTTAATATTTTATTTATTTGACAGAGAGAGATCACAAGTAGGCAGAGAGTCAGGCAGAGAGAGAGAGGAGGAGGAAGCAGGCTCCCCGCCCAGCAGAGAGCCCGATGCGGGACTCGATCCCAGGACCCTGAGATCATGACCCGAGCTGAAGGCAGAGGCTTAACCCACTGAGCCACCCAGGCGCCCCTAATTTTTATTTTTTAAAAGGTTTTATTTATTTATTTGACACAGAGAGCGAGAGAGAGAGAGAGAGAGAGAGAGAGCATGAACAGGGGAACATCAGGCAGAAGGAAAGGGAGTAGGAGAGGGAGAAGCAGACTCCCTGCTGAGCAGGGAGCCCAATGTGGGACTCGATCCCAGGACCCTAGAATCATGACCCAAGCCGAAGGCAGATGCTTAACGACTAAGCCACCCAGGCGCCCCCTAAACAGGCATTTTGGAAATGATACATAAGTAATACATATGTTCACACACCTGCAAGTCACAGCTTTAACACACTTGATAGCCCCAAAATACATAATGACTGAGATCTGGCACACCTTGGATGTTATCCATGAGGCTCTGGCATGACACATTCATGCTGAACAAAACTGCACTGCCCTGATGCTGTCCCCCGATGGCCACCTCAAAATGCTCGGCAGCCACCTTCAGATGGTGCATGCAGGAGACGGAAGCAACGTGACCTATTCCGGCCGCGGCAAATCATCTTTTCATTCCCAAACGTGGGCGTTTGAAAAATGAGTAATCTCTTAGCAACTTCTAGAAACAAACATTCTCCTACTTCATTAAATATTTTTACTTCTGATGGCTTGGCTTTTCGGACATGTGTACAACTGTGGCTTTGTGAGTGCGCAGTCCCTGATGAGGTCTTCAAACTATCCAATCTAAAAGTCAAGGAAGACTCCTCTTCCCCATAAGACGTCTTTCGCTAGGAAAGCTTAACCACAGGCGTTCTTGCAAGTCTAAAGTGTACTGTTCACAAATCATGTCTTCACAGTGCCCAGAAAACAAAGGAGAGGAAAGATTCTGTGTCTCATTCTCCATGCGTCCCCACCCATCCCTTCATCTAGACTTCCCTAAGCGAGAAAGAGATCAGGAAGGGGGCGCTCAGCACCTTCAGGGGCAGTGTGAGCAATCACGGAGTCTAAGAACTTCATTTTACAGGAGTAAACTGAGGTTGGAAAGGTTGAGTCGCCTGAGGCTATGATGCAGGCTACTGGGACAGGCTGAACGAGGACTCTTCTCCCAGTCTACTGTCCCTTCCCAAAGAGCTGGGCTACCCAAGCCTCCTATTAGATATTTAGCAAACATTTTCTATATGTTAAGTAGTTTGCAAATACGCACTCACTTTAGTCCTCATGACAACACTGTGGGGGAGGGGCTATGGTCATCTCCACCTTATACCTTACACACAGAGAAACTGAGGTAGTGAGACACTGGGCACTTGTCCGTGTTACATAGCTCACATGCGGCAGAGCTGGATTTGAACCCAGCCTGGCTAGAGGTGGAGTCCATGCTCTTTGTCACTACACCAGGACACCCCTCTGTGTCTCCGCTGGCAAAGACTTGAAGTTGGACCTCAACCATACACTAAGCCTGCAGCAGCACAACAGAGCACAAAGGCCCTTTAGCCATCAATATAAAACAGCACGCTTCCAACGAGCTGACATTCTGCAACAGGCACAACTACAAAGACAGTAGAAAGATCAGTGGATGCCAGGGTTAGGGCAGAGGAAGGGAGGAGTGGGCAGAGCACAGGGGGATTTCTCAGGGCTGTGAAATTACTTTGTATGATACTGTAAAGGTGAATACATGTCATTATGCATTTGTCCACACCCACATTATACATTTGCTCACCAGGAGTAAACTCTAATGTAAACTATGAACTCTCGGTTATAATGATGGGGTAACGTAGGATCAGCAATTCTACCAGACATCCCGCTCTCGTGGGGCATGTTGATACTGGGGAGGTCGGGACTGTGTGCACACACAGGGTACGTATGGGCAATTTCTGTGTCTTCCCTCAGTTTTGCTGTGAAGCTAAAAGAGCTCTTAAAAAAAGCACGCACACAAACGTACTCTTTTCACTCCCAGTGCTATGCTTTTCGTAGGCAGTCAGTGCCTTAACCTTTTGTCTAGGAAAACGAATCTGTCTTGTGTTCACAGGAAGTGCCAGACCATGTCTTCCCAGTTCTAGTAACCTTGGACATAATACTTAAAAAAAAAAAAGCTCTTTCGGTGCCTCCCCTGCCCTATATGGGAGTAATAGCAGTACTTACCTCAGTTACTGTGAGCGTTCCATCAGGAAATGCACCTCAAGAGCTGGTAAGAGTGTCTGATGCACAGTAAATATTTAATACCTGCTAGCTATGACTACTATTATCACAACTACTACTGATATGCTTGAAAAACCGGCCATCTCATACGGTAAAGTTCTACATCTACGAGGCAGACATACTGTATGTGGGAGAGCAGTGTTACTCTAGGGAGAGTAAATACTCAAGCTATCTTCAAGTGCCCCTTCTGAGGCAATAAGAAATGACGAAAATCATAGACATTTCAGTACTCTTCTAACTCCTTACAGGTAAGTCTGTGACTTTAGTGCACTCGTAGAGAGCAAGGATGAGCGTTGAGAGAATGGCAACTGTTCTTTTTAGCAGTCAGGAGAGTATTAGTTGGGTTTACCAAGCTGGCTGTAGAGGTGAAAGCACTGTGTAGCTATACCATGATGTCCTTTCTTAATAATCTCCGTTGCAAACATTATTGTCTGGTAGCTAAAAAGACATTCTGACAGCGCTGTATCGAGGACAAGCGCAAGTGAAGGAACTTTCATCAGATCTTAAAACTGAGCCATTCGTTAGTAGTCAGTTTATCTTATATTACCTGAGTATTTGGGGGTAAAATATTCCTTGCATCATTCATAAATCAAGATTTTTCCTTTCACCTCTATACTAGCAAAAGAGGTATTATGCCATAGTCATGTCTATTTGTCTTGCATGATCCCTATGATAATGGCCCAAAGAAGTGTTTTAAATCAACATCGTTTTAAACTAATCAAGGCTCTGAGTCACTTATTTTAGCCAGGAGTAGCTGATCAGCCTAGAAGTCATAAACTCTAATCTGGGAGATTAGATTAGTGTCCAGGAAATATTTCTTCTTGCCCCTCTCCCCACCCTCCCTTCCCTGCCCCATGGAGATGATATTTGGTGTGAATAATGGATGTCAGTGGTATTGACACCATGCGGGTTTAAATGTGTCTGTGCATTGTGCTCTTCCTGTCTCTTGTCACAGGCAGAGCATTATTTCATAGCTGTCACCCCGAGGAGGATGCAAGATGTGTGGTGAGACCAGAACACGGCCTGCATCTTGGAGGTGAACCCTGCAGAACCCAGACAAGATCAGCTGAAACCCAGCTCACCACACAGGCTCGAGCAACTAACAGATACTCCTCAGGGTTTGGCACCGGCATTGGGGTGGTTGTTTCGAGCCCTGTCATGGCAGAACTGATTGCTCCGTGTGGTTCTGACCCAGTGCTACCTTGTGGGGCTTTCCTCACGGATCTTCAGCTCCATTTATCTTCCTGCCTACCTGCCCTCCTAAGAGGGTAATTCACAGGAAAACATTTGGCAAAGTGTCAAAAACTATACAACACAAACTAGCATCACAAACCAATGAGCACTTCAATTTTCAGTCATTATTCTGTCTAAGAATTTTCAAATGCTGAAAACTGTACACAAATTCTCAGGTTACAAACACTTGTCCATGTGCCTCTAAAGTCTCAGGGACAGAAAAGAGAAAATCCTACCTCCCTCCTACCCTTGGTTCAATCACTTAGTCATGAATCTCACAGTGGAATTACTACTCAGGATGGTTAACTGTGCACAGCTTAGGTCTGTGGGGTCCCACTCCTTTCCTGGGGAAACAGTTAACTATTCAATGTACTTGGCTCAAGACCCAACTTGAACACAGGAATCAACTTGTCTTGTTTTAGATCTAAACTTCCAATTCCCTGACCCCCGTTCCTAAGATCGTATTTTTTTTTTTAAGTTTTTGGAAAGATGTTTAAAAGTTCAGGGTCAGGAGACATGGAGGACCATTTCCAATGCATATATTTCTAGTTATACTTACTGTGTGCAGGATAAATATAAAACATCATGTTATAAACCAAAGAAAGCCATAACAAGTGTATGGCTGGTTTATGGTACTATGAATCATATGTAACAACCCAAGCCTGCCATTTTTAAAGAGCGGACAGTTCTTTCAGTACCTTGAAAGTTATCCTTGCCTTCATCTGATTCTGTTCTCACTCTTAGGCTGAATCTCTAATTCTTTTCTTAGACGTGGTTTTAACCAAATCACACACACTGGACAGTATACAAGGATATTAGCTCTTTTGGGGGGTGGGGAGGGGACAGCAGGATTACTGAAAGGATGGGGAAATCTTTATTTGGTGACTAGCATGCCATATCAACCTTGGTGAGATGAGGTGTGGATAATGCCCCAAATGAATCTTTATAAAACTCCAAGAGTGAGAGTAATGAAACTCGCCTATTTAGGATTTTGTTCTGTTTTATTTTGATAAGGCTGCGGTCAGAAGAACTTCATTTCTCCTTAAAATTCTAACCTTATTACATCTTCTCTGACATTTTCTGGACACTGCCAGTCTCCATCACTATTGATGCCCTCTAGTGAAAATACATGGGAAATTCTTCAAGCAGATACAGAGAAAATCAGTACAGATAGTCCCCACTTTGAAATGGAATGGGTTTCTGCAATTTATAAAGATAATCCCCTCCCATAGGTCTGCTTACTGGGGAGGAATGGAATTATTTTACAGTGTTGAGTGATTATCAAACTTTTTGGTTATTTATTTTCTTTCTTTTTTTTTTTTAAAGGTTTGATTTATTTATTTAGAGCACATAAGTAGGGGGAGGGCCAGAGGAAGAGCAATCTCAAGCTGACTCTGCACTGAGCGTGGTGCTGGATGTGAGGCTCGATCTCACGACCCTGAGATCATGACCTGAGCTGAAATTAAGAGTCAGATGCTTAACTGACTGAGCCACCCAGGTGCCCCCTTATTTTTATTTTATAGCACTGGCCACTTCTAGGACTTACTTCGTATCTGATCCTTGGTCAGCTCTATTCTCCATGTCTGTGGCATCTCTGCTAACTGCTAAGAATAATTTCCCCCAAGTCTAACTTGTTGTTATAGACCCTTCTCAATGCAGAGCTATAGACAGAAACGCCCAATAGAGAGGACTTCACACAGGAGGCAAAAGCCTCTTTCCATCTCTAAAATCGGCCCATGACTTTTTATAGCCAGTGGGTCATTCTGAAAATGTAAAACATCAATTTCCTTCCTTGATCAAAAACCTTCCCTGCTCCGTGACTCTTCTTGCATTTCAAATAAAACCCGAACTCCTCACCTTGGCCTTTCAGAACCAGAACTCCTTTCTGAATCCTCTGTTCATGGCCACACTATTCCAGCCACACTGACCTGTAATCTGTCTCCTAACTGTCTCTCCGTGAACACATAAGCTCCACATGGAAAGAGGTTTGTCTGCTTCACTCATGACCGTGTCTTTCAGCGTCTACAACGCTGCCTGGTACCTAGCGGAGCACTCGATAAGAATCCGAGCCATGAGAGTCTGTGGGGCACGTTACTGCTGACTGAATGTGGCCTCTCCATGTGGGCACGCTCTCTCCCGCCTGCAGCCACCAGCGACCTCCCAGCATGACCGCCATACTCAGAGAAGTAAGGAAGTAAAAGCATTCTGCCCTTCCTGTTACGGTGAACCTTCGCTAAAACTTCTTCCACTCTACAGAGTTCACTTCATTCATAAATTTACTGATTAACTGGCATTTTCACTATGTGACCAGAGTGGCATTTACTGGTGGTAGGAGGAACTGCAAAGTTGGAGAAGGTGGTGGTTGATGGTGGGTGGAGAGAGTCTAACTGTCCTAAGCCTTGGGTCAGGCAGATCTACAATTTTAGCAATAAAATTTGAGATAAGAATCAGACATTTGCATAATAATTTTTAAAGTCCATTTTTACAACCATTACAGTCACACCCTTGTATATCCAGATGTAACCCATATTATTGCCACTGCTATCAATCAATTTAAAGAAAGACATAAAAAGCAATTCTTGAGATAAAGCATAAATGGCAAGTGGGAAAGGAAATACCGGGCAGAGGACACTATAAATGGTCCAAAATATTTTGTAGTTACATTCCCTTAGCAGTTTAAAAACACTTTTATATCAATGATACAGCTAGCTCAAATCTTAAAAAGAGGCAGAATATTAGGAAATACAAAGCAATAAAGAGAATGTAAAAAAATATTTTTTTTTTTTATCATTTAAATCCCACAGGATTTTGTGAGCTGGATGGAGCAGACACCATTCTTCTGGAAGAGCAAGGAATAGGTCTCTGCACATCCACAAGGATCCCCTGACTGAAGGTGTGGTCTCTGCAGGGCAACATCCTGGCATGAAGATGTCCTCCTTTCCACCTTCCTGCACTGAATGTCCCACACAACTTCTGCTGCTTCCACAGCTTTTCCACTACCTTCTTAAAGACTAGGAAAAAGCCGAGAGAGCGAATCAAGGCTAAGAGTCCAAGCTTCCTTAGGGCTGAAAATCATGAAACTGGACAATTCCCAGAATGCCTACCAAGGACTGCACGTCTGAAGGTAGACATCCACAGGGGGCAATTCGGAGCTACAATTTATTGGAAGCACAGGTTAAAGGGGAAGAGGCTGGTTCTGGTATCCACAAGAAGGTATAGATCTCTTCCAAGATACCACAAGACAGGGCTGAGGAGAGACTGACAATTCTCCCTCATGCCCCTATTTTTGCAGGTACAGGCATGGTGGGACTATCAGGCTGGGGACTGTAAGACCTGGATTGAGTTTTTGCTCTGCTACATCCCTGAGTTAGAGCCTTGGGCAAGCCACACAACCTCTCTGAGCTTCGCTTTCTTGTCTGTAAAATGGGACAACAGTTTTAAGGCAAAAACATTCTTCTCATAACTCAGAGTTATTCTAAATACCAGTTGAAGCAACGTATGAAAGTGCTTTGTAAATAATAGAATACAACATAAAAGGTAAGGTGTTATCACCATAGCATCCAATTTCTGAAATAATTTACATCTTCTCGCTGGAATTAAGTCTAGATCTGGTTTTTGAGTCCCAGTCATGCCCGTGAATAGGCAGGACTGGAGGAGAAGTTCTTCCTCTCATTACAAAACCTTAGTACAACTAAGTCCATATTTATCTGTCTCTATTTTTAACCTCTAATTTCTTTTTTATTATCCCGATGCTCTGTGCATACTCTTTTATCCTTTCTTTTAAAAAATATTTAAGTATAGTTGACACACACACAATGTTAAATTGATTTCAGGTGGACGACAAAATTCAGTATCTCTATACTCACCTATCGCTATGCTCACCACAAGCATAGTGGCCATCTGTCCCCAAACAATACTATTATAATTGACTATATTCCCTTTGGTTGTACCTTTTATCCTGTGACTTCCTCATTCCATAACTAGAAGCCTGTATCTCCCACTCTCCTCTTGACTCATTTTGCTCACCTCCCCACACCATCCCTCAGGCAAACATCAGTCTGCCCTCTGTATTTATGGGTCTGCTTCTGCTTTTTATTTATTCATTCATTTTATTTTTTATTTAAGTTTTATTTATTTATCATTTTATTTTATTAAGTTTTTACTTAAATTCCAGTTAGTTAACATACACTGTAATATTAGTTTCCGGAGCAGAATTTAGTGATTCATCCCTTACATACAACACCCATCACCCATTTAATCCATCCCCTGCCCACTGCCTGTTCAGCAACACTCCACATTTAAGTGAAAGCATATGGAATTTGTCTTTCTCTTTGTAACTAAGTCTATATTTAAATGCTGCCTTCAAGGTCAATATGTCTGTGGGCTTAGGCAAATACTACCATTCTGTAATTTGTCTCCAATGGCAAATTTTTCTTTCATCTCACTTCGTTTATCGAAAAAATTGAAAAAATATTCCTCAAATCTTCTTTAATCAGTCTCTTGTATTAGATAACTTTCTCTTCAGAATAACAGAACCACTTTAGAAATGCTCTGTTCTCTTGCTTGATTTGGGAACACAGATTTATTTTAGTCTAAATTTTATTACTTTTAATTGCTTCTGGTCTAGCAACATTTTTTTCCTCCCAAAAGCACCTCTCTTTTTTAAACTCCTGAATAATAATCTGTCATTAACAGAATGCTGTTGAATGCCCTTTTGTTGGAAGCACTTGAGATGAATAAAAGCATCACACATGGAGTCTACATGTTATTTTGAGGCCAAACTACATTTGTTTGTTTGTTTATGAGAGAGAAAGAGAGAGAGAGAGAGAGAGAGAAGAATGAGGAAGGGCAGAGGGAGACAGAGCATCTTAAGTGGGATCCACACCCAGCATGGAGCCCAACGTGGGACATGATCTCACCATCCTAAGATCATGACCCTGAGACCATGACCTGAGCGGAAATCGAGAGTCTGATGCTTAACCGACTGAGCCACCCAGGCACCCTGAGGCCAAACTACTTTAAACAAAGTGGTATTTGTGGTTCTATGTCGTTCACTAGATACAGAGATCAGATACTTTCTAGCTTTGTTATTTTCTTTATAGACTGATGGTCAATAAAATGCTCACTGGAAAAAGGTCAGTGAGAAATCACGATACAGTCTTCTTGCTCAGGTCCAGTAGCATGATCTTCCACGATGTATGCTGAAAAAAAGAGTACTGGACGGAAACCCAGGAAGACCTGGGATCTATTTCCACCTCTTTCACTAACTTTGGAGAAATCCCTTAACATCCCTGGCCTTGGGTTCCCAACCTTACAAGGGAGAGAGCAGGACTGGATGTCCCCAAAGCATCTTCCAGCTTTAATGTTCCATTTGCTTAAACAGTTATAGCACAAACAAAACAGTGCTTGTCTCCCAACCAAGGGTTTTCCTCAACAGGAGGAAATTTCAGCGTTTTTTCAGCATCCTCAATCACCCACCCATTTTTACCAGCCTGGAGAGCCTCCAATGTCTCCCTATGTTCTACCCTGATTTAGGAATGACCACAATTCTGCAAAACCCAAGCAACACATCAAGTATGCATGCAAGATGTGTTTTTTGTGTTTTTTTTTTTTTAAATATTAATGCTGGGGCGCCTGGGTGGCTCAATCTTTAAGCGTCTGCCTTCGGCTCAGGTCATGATCCCAGGCTCCTGGGATCGAGTCCGGCATTGGGCTCCTGCTCAGTGGGGAGTCTGCTTCTCCTTCTCCCTCTGCCCCTGCTTGTGTTCCCTCTCTCACTGTGTGTCTCTCTGCCAAATAATAAATAAAATCTTTTTAAAAAATATTAATGCTAAGTCTGTGTTATCTAACAAAGAATTTCCAGTATCACTTCACCGGGGACACAGAAGCCAGTTGCCTCTGTCGATGCAAAGTAGCGGTGGGCAAAGCAGGCAGGAGAAAGTGATCCTGGGAATCACACAGGAAAGCCTCTTACTATCTCAGAGGGAAACTGAGGCACAGAGCATTACACAGAAGAATCCCGTTACTGAGTAACTATGAAACAAGTGAAAGGAAAATTGTCCTAATTTTACAGTGGACTTTTACTTTTTGTCAGGGAACGGGGCTTGGCCTGTGGTGAGTCCAATCAGAGGTCACGGAATTGCTAAGAACAACCTCTCACCTCTGGGGCTGGCCCATAGCAAGCGTCCTGAGCTTGGTGATAAAAGAAATGTTCTGATATAAGGCGGGGGAGGGACAGGAGGCAGAAGAAAGAGAAAGGGAGGGAGAGACCTCTCCTTTTAAGGCCATATACCACAGAAACCCAAGGTTGAGGGAAGAGAAAAAGGACAGCAATTAGGTTCAAAACACCAGACCCACTTCCCACTTCTTTAAAGAGAAATTTAAATAGAAGTAAATGATGGAAAAGCAGCACCTCCCACAGTTAGACTCCTTATTCTATGCAACACACACACATGTATGTGTATGTGTGTGCACGTGTGTGTTACATATATACTTATTTTATGCAGCGGTGGCCTGTCCCAGCTGCCTGGCTGCTGTGGGAGTAAGCAAATTCCCACAAAAGGTTAAGGAATGAGGTTAAGGAATTTGGTGTCAGCATAAATCTAAGAGCAGAAGAGGAAATAGAGTAAATACTAAAGAATAAGACCCAGTTGTCATCTAATTGTTCTTTTAGATATTTGGCATTTGTTCTTAAAAATGTTTCTCTAGTTTTGCTACACTTTCCAAGGGAAAGCCAGATTAAGTTCTCTGCTAAAACAGAGACGTTGAGAAGGTAAAGTCACTTTATTCACGACACATTTCGTGATCTCTCTCCTGGACTCCTGTCCCAGTCTCTGAGCTGGTCTCCCTGCTTGAGCCTGGACCCCCCATTCGCAGCACAAGACACAAAATAATCTTATAAAATGCAACCCAGATCATGTGCAGCCTTGTTCAAAATCTTCCAGTACTTTCTGTCTGGTTCAGAGTAAAGGGTGAAGGACTCCCGCTGGCACAGTGCCTGTTGCCTCTGACCTGATTTTATACTCTCCTCTTTCCTTCCCACTGGAGGGCCTTTGTATTTGCGATTCTCTCTGTCTGGAAATCCCGCAAATATCTTCATGGCTCTCTCTCTCTCCCTCATGTCCTTGAATCAAATGTCATCTTTTCAGAGAGGTCTTCCTTGATTACATTTACAATTTAAAACTGTGAGGTGCGCCAAAGGCAATGGAAGCAAGGGCAAAAATGAACTATTGGGATTTCATCAAGATCAAAAGCTTTTGCACAGCAAAGGAAACAGTCAACAAAACCAAAAGACAACTGACAGAATGGGAGAAGATATTTGCAAACGACATATCAGATAAAGGGCTAGTGTCCAAAATCTATAAAGAACTTATCAAACTCAACACCCAAA
>PISX010018926.1:0-39362 GCA_004024625.1 Mellivora capensis
GGAAGGGGCAAGAGAAGGGGCAGGAACAGGGTGAGGACCTGGGTCTGGGGCAGGTGCAGGGGCAGTGGCCCTGGCAGGGAAAGGAGAAGGGACAGGGGCAGGGGAAGGGAAAGGGGCAGGAGCAGGAGCCGGGGCAAGTGCAGTGGTGATGACTGGTGCAAGGTCAAGGGCAGAATTTGGGTCTGGGGCAGGAACAGGCACACAGGCAGGGGAAGGGGAGGCCGTCCTGGCAGGGGCACGGGAAGGGGCAAGGGAAGGGGAAGGGACAAGGGTAGGACCTGGTTCTGGGGCAGGTGCAGGGGCAGTGTCCCTGGCACGGAAAGGAGAAGGGATGGGGCAGGGGAAGGGGCAGGAGCAGGAGCTGGGGCAAGTGCAGGGGTGATGGCCGGTGCAGGGTCAAGGGCAGGAGCTGGGTCTGGGGCAGGAACAGGGGCACAGGCAGGGCCCGGGGAAGGGGTGGGACCAAGGGAGCATCCGGGTCAGGGGCAAGAATAGGAGCACAGGCAGGGGCAGCAGAAGGGGCAGCGGCAGGAGCAGGGGTGGGGGCAGGAGCAGGAGCCAGGTCTTCCTGGACAGCATCAGCATCTCCGTGGGCAGGCGCCTGGTCACCTGTTGGCTCCCGGTCTCCTGCCGAAGTCTCTCCAGTCACCATCTCCCCCTCCGGAGCTACTGAAGTTGGGAGTGGGTCTAGCTCCTCAGCTGGAGTAGCTGTGAGAGGAGAGAAGGTCACCCATGTGCCTGCCTCTCCCTGTGCCTTTGCAGAGACAGAGCACAGCCCAGGGCCTCCCACAGAAGCCGCAGCCACGAAGGAACCCTCCCCGGGACGTCTCCCTGACTGCAGTCCACCCCCTGGGTGCTCTGAGTCAAGTCAGTGCTCCTGGCCCCACACCAGCCTGTGGGGGCTTCTCCCTGTGGGGCTCAGCACCGACCCCTCCCCACACAGCTACAGGCACCCAATCCCAGCCTTCTCACCCTCGGACTTGGCCTCCGTGGACTCCGTGTCCAGGACCGCAGTCCAATGGAGTACCGGGGGCAGTGGTCTGGGAGGTACCGGAGGCCTTCC
Organism: Mellivora capensis; assembly: GCA_004024625.1. Lineage (NCBI taxonomy): Eukaryota > Metazoa > Chordata > Mammalia > Carnivora > Mustelidae > Mellivora > Mellivora capensis. The sequence goes on from PISX010018926.1 coordinate 1,064, forward strand.
CAGGACCCGGGACTCCTGTGTCAGGGAGGAGTGTGTGTCTTCCCGCCTCCTTCCTATTTCATCCGTGGCCTGCAAAGACTGAGACAGGGAGTGTGCAAGAGGCATCAGAGCCCTGCCCGGCCATACCCACGGTCCTCCTGGCCTGTCTGCCAGCTTCTCCCAGATCACACGCAGACCTGCGCGTGCACAGCCCCACACCTGGGTCAGTGACCCGTCCCTGCAGGGTCTCAGGATCATCCCTGGGCAGAAGGTGGCAGCCCCCCACACCCCATCTCACCTGGCCAGCCTTAACCTGGAGTGTGAACATGACCTGCCCACCAGGCATCTGACCCCTCATCAGCCTGCTCCTGCTCGGGGCGTCACCCCCCTCCATGAGCTCTCTTTACACTCGTACACACGCACGCACGCGTGCACACATGGGGCGGAGACCTGGGGCGACACGGGTCGATCAGAAGGTGGGGGGCTGGCTGACTCTGAGCCTCCCGGTGTCACCTTTTGATTCTTCTTGCCAAATGGCCAGAGGCATGGTGGAGCCCTGACCTGACCTCCCGAGTGACGGGAAGTGTCTGGCCGGCGAGCTCTCCTCTGCCTGCATCCTCTGGGCTTCGGTATGCAACACAAGAACATGTCGCTTCCTTCAGGATCTCCAGAGAAATGAGCTGGGCAGGGGGTTGTCTCTGGAATGTGCGTGCCTGGATACGTGGATTCAAATTCCGTTGGGCTCTGTTGTCGGGGAAGTGAGCTCAGCACTGCCTGGGGGCTCCTTACTCGACTTCCTCCTCACACCAGAGCTCCCTGAGGGCGCCCCTCCCCCAGCTGCTCGATGCTCACCCTCCAGCCCATGCCCCTCTATACAGTGACACCCCCACAGCCTACCCACAGCCCCTGGGAGGCCTGGGTGCAGCTGTTGTCCCCACGGTGAGGGCACAGAGCTGGGGGTTCAGACCGGGCTCCTGCTCCTGCCCAGGACTGTGACCCCAGACACACCCTGTGGCTCTCAGGGCCTCCCCAGTCTCCCCATCTGCACATTGGGGGTGTTCTGGCTTCTACTTCTAGGGATGCCATCAGGGGAAGGACCTCTACATACGTTCCATACCCGCTATCACAGGAGGTTGGTGCACACACTTGGCAATGCAAGGGTGAGCCAGGGGCTGGGCGGGTCATGGAACACAGCCCAGAGGGGCCTGGATCTGGTCTGGGATCCAGGCAAAGCCACCCTCCTCCTGCCTGTGTCCCATCACCTGTGGGAAGGTTGCAGTGAGCAGATTCTGACCTTGGTGACACAGACTTCCAGGGGCTCCCATTAGGTTTAGGTCCAAGGGCCTCGTCTGCACCCATGTGCTGGGCAGTCCCCACAGTGGTTCCCAGGCATTCCCGAATCCTGGTCACACATCCCCGTGGAGTCAGTCCTCCCAGGGTGGATGGCCCGTGTGACTGAGAAGGGGACAAAATATTTGGTTGTCATGTCCCAGCTGATTGAGGAAAGTCTGTGACTTCTCCTGGTTCCCTCTCTCCTGTGTTCAGTGTCTGTCTCTGTCTTTGTCTTTGTCTCTGTCTCTGCTTTTGTGTGTCTCACAGGAGCAGGATCTGTGGGCTCCAGGGGTGATGGGAGAAACCTCAGAAGCCTCCCTTGTCCCTATTTCCCTCTCCTGGGCTGGTGCTTGGTTCCTTCCTAAGGCCTTCTCACCCTGAGCAGAGCACTGACTCTGGAACCTCTTCCAAATGGGGACCCTGAGGCTGCAACAAGGAGGGTCCTGACCTTGGCCCCCAGACCAGGGGTCTAGTGCTCTGCCACATTCCACATTCTGCAAGGCCACATCGTCAGCCCCCCAAGCCTCCAGGCTGTCCTCTGCTCAGAAGGACCTCGAGGGAGTACAAAGCATTTTCCCAAGACTGGGAGCACAGTGGCTCAGGGATAGACATTCAAGGCCAACAGGCTCTTCTACAAGCCTCTGGGAGTCTAGGGACACCCTGTCTCTATGGCCCAATTGATAGAAGAGTAAGGGGAGGCCTTTTGTGTTGTAGCCCTGTCCACACTGGGGGGTACCTCTTCCTCCTTCCAGTAGTTCAGGGTGGTGATGGACACCAGGCCCCAGACCCTGTCCTCACCCAGTGCCCTGGCAAACCCCTGGGCCCCTTGGGGACCCCTTGACCATCAGCCCGTCCTGTCTCCCCTCCCCATGCTATGGATCTTCATCCTTGCCAGGAGTCCTGATGCCCCTGACCCCATGACCCAGCTGTCTCCAACCTCCTTCTTCTTTCCCCCTTGTTACCCACCATTTTCCCAGGGTGTCTTCCCCTCTGCCCCTAGCTGGGCAGAGTGGTGTGTGTGTATGTGTGTGTGTGTGTGTGTGTACTTGCGCACGCTCAAGCACATATGCCTCTACCTGTCTGGGGATGCCCTAGGTCATGTCACCACATGGGACGGGGTGGGTAGCTCTCCCCGAGGATCTGAGGGACTCTCACCCTCAAAGCAAACCTCGTGGGAGGGTTGGGGCTTGTCTAGGACTGGAGTGAAGCTCTGCTCCTTGGACTCTGTATCTGTCTTTTGTCCTGGGCCAGTCCCTGCCTCTCTTGACCCCAAGTTCCCAACTGTCCCTGAGGGTTGGACATGGAAATGCTTGAACTTGGCCGTTCCTCCAGGGGTAGGTGGGGGTGGAGGAAAGGTGCACCAGGCACATGGACCTCCTTTCTGAGAGGGCCAGGCATGCACAGGAGACTTGCACGCTGCACCTGTACCATGACCCAGCCTTGCAGTGGATGTGTACGCGTGACCCATGGCTCTGTACCTGACTGGTCCCCCATGTTCCCTCACCACTGCCAAGGGCTCTGTGGCCCCAAGGTCTGCTGAGCACCAGAACCATGCCTAGCCTGGGAAGCAAGGCTCAGGGTGCAAGGCCAGGCGGGTTGCACATCTGGGGATGCAAAGGTCACCGAGTACCCCCCACCCAGCTGGCCTGGAATTCAGAATCCCTCCCAGGGTCCAGCTAAATGCGGGGTTGAGCCAGAGGACTTGGAGACATAAATGGAGGCCAAATCAGGGCAGGGAGATCAGTGGGCCCCTTCGAATTCTCCTCTCTCCCTCTGCTTGGTCTTCCTGGTTGTACCCTGGGACAGAGGTCCAGCCTGTCCTTGGATTTAGCCCTGGCTTGAGTCAGTGGGTGGGAACGAGGACAGGGAAGGTTAGGGTTTGGGTTAGGGGTTAGGGGTTAGGGTTAGGGGTTAGGGGTTAGGGTTAGGGGTAGGGGTAGGGTTAGGGGTTAGGGTTAGGTTTTAGCATTAGGGGTAGGGGTAGAGTTAGGGTTAGGTTTAGGGTTTAGGGTTTAGGGTTTGGGTTAGGGTTAGGGGTTAAGGTTAGGGTTAGGGTTAGGGCTTAGGGTTTGTTTTAGGGTTAGGGTTAGGGGAAGTGTTGGGGTTAGGGTTAGGGTTTATGGTTTGGGTTAGGGGTATAGGTAGGGTTAGGGTTTGGGTTAGGTTTAAGGTTTAGGGTTAGGGTTAGTGTTAGTGGTTAGGGTTTGGGTTAGGGGCTAGTGTTTGGGTTAGGGTTAGGGTTTAGGGTTTGGGTTAGGCTTAGGGTTAGTGTTCGGGCTTCAATTCAGGTTTCGGGTTCAGTTTCAGTTTCCTGATTAGGGGTTCTGTTTCACGTTTGGTTTCGTGTTCATGTTTCAGTTAGGGTTAAGGTTACGTTTCTGGTTCCGGTTAGGTTTTGGCCCTTCATTGTGGCTCAGGGCACGTTCATATGTCCTCCCAGTGCTGACCTTCCTTCTTCTTGGCCCTGTTCCATCCTGTATCCTCTCTTGGTTGTCCTTCAACAATTCTTCATGTTCCCAGGAGCAGGGTGGCAGGACTGGGTTCTCAGGAGGGGGTTCCGTGATCCTGTGCCCCAGACAACACTGAGAGTGTAGCTACAGGACATTCTGTTTTGAGGACTGGGATGAGGATCCCATCCATCTCTCTGGGCATGAGCATTGTTCCGTTCCCTTCTCTCTCCACCACCGCTGTTCCAAATACTATTGAAAATACATCTGTGGAAAACCGAGCCAGAGTTTCTGGGGGTGATTCCCAGGCTGAGACCTGCTAGGTGATAGGTGCACCTGTGCACTGGCATGGGTGCCACTCACTGTTGTCCCAGACAGGGGTGTCCATCACTCTTCTCTCTAGGGGATCAGCATTGGACCTCCGCTTCTTCACGTTTTCCCCTGGGCTACTTGTCCCCAGACCAGACACCTGCCAGTCTGAACGTGACCAGTACTGCCTCCCCAGGGTTTCCTTTGCCTGAGTCCTTCCCCGGGAACTCCTGCATCTCCTGGCACATACTCCCTGTGTGCCTATCTCCCCCTTGAACTTGCACATGTTTTGTCTCTGTCCCTGTGGGACCCAGTGACTTGGAGCATGGATTGGAGCAGACCCATGGGAAACCTTTCTCTGGCCTTGGGTTGTGAGCGATGCTTTTGCCCTTTGTGGTTTGTCTTCCAGCTTTTTGCATTTCCCTGGTTTCTGTGTGGGCCACAGGAGGAAACAGCCATGTCCAGTCTGGGGTCCTACTGTGGTGTCCCAGCAGGAACAGGGGTCTTGGCCCCAAGATTGTGCCCATAATTCCTAATGGGGTCCCTATGATTCTGTCTTATCTGTAATCCCTTGGGCATTTCAACATCCAATAAAGGAAATACAACAATCTGTGTGTTTTGAAGGGGCGGGTGGTTTGATGTTGCGGGAGCCAGGTGGTGGGTATTATTGGGGGCATGCATTGCATGGAACACTGGGTGTGGTGCAAAAACTTTGAATTATGTTACGCTGAAAAGAAATTAAAAAAAAAAAAACCCTGCATGTTTTTCAATTATTATGAAGAATACATGGTTAAATTAAAGAAAAATGGCTGATTCTTTAATGCAAGAATGGACCATCCCTTTGCTGGCACCCTTCATAGTCTAGAATGCGATGGTGAAGTGGGGGAGGGCATGCCCCCCTCTTACAGGGGCCTTTAGTGATGGTGGTGGTGATCATAGTGATTTTGTTATGTGTTGCCTTGGCTCGATTTAACACCAGGAGCCTCTGACATATCCTGTGCACGGGATGCCACCCGGGAGTCAGGAGGGGATTTTCTTTGGTAATGGACCCTCTGTAGCACCCTCTTTAGTGTGGGATGGGAGCTTTTTCAGTCCCCAAGGATTCTCCCTTGGGATGCTTTTTGACCCATTGGAAACAATTTGGATTGCAAAATTTAGGAAAGTACTGATATCCTATAACACTGCATGGCCTCAGTGGAAATCTGTCAGATCTCTTCTGCAGGAAACAGGGCAAATGGACCTGGGGTAACTTCATTGCTTGTACCTAGGCCTTTGTTACTCTACACTGGCACCCCAATAGCCTCTTGCAAAATATATTTGGCTAGTAAACTCTAACCTGACATTGGATGATAATTATCTAAATAGGCCTTCTAGGAAACCCAGTTTGCTGGAGGAAACCCAGGCCATTCCTAGCAAAAGGGACTCTGACTCTCTCTCTCTCTCTCTCACTGTCACTGTTCCTCCTAATAGATGTGGGGGCTTCTTCCTTACTCATTACCTGGGTTAATGGCCGTAACTGGACCAACTGTGGTTAGTCTCCCTTGGGACAGGGACTTTAAGGAATATTCCCAAGCAGCTGCTGAAACTCCCTTCATTTCAGGAAAATTCCCTGTCTTCTCTGGTCTGACATGGACTGTCTATCCCCCTTTGTTGGTGGGAAAACATGGCTTCTGCTCCTCCGTTAGAGCTGATGAGCTCTAGAACTGGGAACCCTTTCTTTGCCTCTGACAGCACTTTGTCTCATCTGTTTCCCCCTCCTCCTCCTCCATCTGCACCACCTTGGGTGTGGCCTGCATAACTGGCTTCTGTACCAACCTTGGTGCCTCAGTCACTATGGCTCCTCATTCTACCCTCACCATCAAGGAGAAGAAGAGCACCCCCTGGACTTATCACCACCCACTCCAGATTTCCCCACCAGGTAAAAACTGCAGAGGATCCAGGTCGAACAGCATTGAGTATTTAAACAAAGTTAAGTTTGTTGGTTTAACTAAGATAGACAAGTCTTTAAAGTTATCAGCACTAAACTTGACATTTTATTCTGTTGAGGTTTACTGAAGGTCAGTTAAGCTCATGTTATCTCTGTTGCAATGTATTAGTAAAAAGCTGACTAAAATGATTGTCTCATCAAAGTTTCATGGGTAGTTGTTAAAATAGCTTTCCAAGTCTTTGGTAACCTGAAACTTTAAAGTTATTATTGGATAATAAATGGGATTTAAATTTATTGGACATCTAGGTCTTTTCCAAATAGGGTAAAGTGCTAACGCATAGAGTACTAGATGTAGATTAGTGCTTTTGATTTATTACAAAGAACTAAGGATATTAGAATCTGTTGGTAAACATGTTTTGCTCACCTGATTAACAAGTTTGCCGTCTAAAAGATGTGGAGTAGCAGTTCACTGCTTAGTTTTCACTGGAGACTAAGGTTCTAAAGAATGCAAAATTCTGGGGTGCCTGGTTTGCTTAGTCATTAAGCATCCGCCTTCTGCTCAGGTCATGATCTTTGGGTCCTGGGATCAAGCCCCACATTAGGATCCTTGCTTAGCAGGAAGCCTGCTTCTCCCTCTCTCTCACTGCTTGTGTTCTCTCTCACTGTCTCTCTCTCTGTGTCAAATAAATAAAATATTTTTAAAAAAAGAGTGCAAAATTCTACTAAATGTCATTAAGGCTGATGGAAATAAGGGAAGCAAGTCTGTATGTAGAAAAATAGGAGACATGTAAGAAAGATATAAGGAATGGAAATGCATTTTTGAAGGTAAAAGAAGGTAATTTTGTCCTAAATAAGATGTTTGTTTGGAAAGATGGCATGGGACAAAATCTGAATGAAAAAAAAAAAAAAAGTTGTAGAAGGTTTGTGAAGGAATCTATTAAGTCTTTGGAAAGGAATTTTAGGTGTGGCCAGGATGGACTAAGATTGAAATGAATGGATTTTAAAGGTACACTGGTGTAAGATTGAAATTCTCTCTGTTCAAAAGACAAGGTAAACAAAGTTTTTTTTCTTCTTTTGTCTGCCCGGAAAACCAGTTTCTATGTTTTGTCTTTTATCACGTCTTCCATTGCTTGATTAAAACTTCTCAGTATTAAAGGAGATAAGTTTTGCTAACAACTATAGAACCCTACATATTTGCCTTTCAAATCTCTTATTCCCATCTTGGTTAAATAAAAATAATTGTTTTCTAATTATCTTTAATCCTATTCAAGCATGTGCTATAACTTTAAATCTTGGGAAAGTTTGTTGTAAATGATGTCTCTTTAACTCATTAGGCCTTTTTATTTGGTATGCAAGATTACTCCAGAAGTACTGTTAAGCAAACAATAAGCCCTAGGTTAACTTGGGGTCAATGCTATAACTATTCTAGAGTTGCAATTCCTAAAATTTGAATGTAAAACCATCACTTGATATTTTGACTAATGAAGTGTTAGGTGTCACAGGAATAACCAGATTTCCTTGTCAGCTATATTGTAAACTCTCATCTCATCAGCTTTTTAACATTGTCCATTCTGAGCTTTTCGTCATTTATAATAGTTCCAATTCTCTTGTAAAATGAGGTTCATCTTCAAGGAGATTCATAATAAAATAAAAATAATGAAAAGCTATCTATTTATTTATATCTTTTTAAGATTAAAACTGAAATGGCTAAAAATTTCCAGAACTGACTAAAGCTGCATTCAAACTAAGCAAGAAATAGTAACATGGGACTATATGAATTGGAAAAAAAATACAGCTTTTTGTGATTCTTATTTTAAACACTGCTGGATCTCTAATATTAGCTCCTGCAGACTAAGGAACCTTCCTCTTTAACATATTTATGACTTACAGAAATGTGAAAATATTCATTTGAAAGCAAATCAAAGCGTTTGACTTTTCTCTTTACCTGAATCCTCTGAAATTAAAAAAGGTCTCAGTGAGTATTCTTCCATGGCAATCATCATTTGCATAAGTTCAGTAAAAATCTGTTCTCCCCTAACAGGGCACCATTGGAAACATTGGTTATTCTACCAATGTTTTGACTAGGATGTCATATTTGACAGACACATGCATAGACCCAGATATGATCAAACAGCCTTAAAGAGCTAAGGTTGAGTTTATGAAACCTGGAGCTATAAAGGCCCTTGGAAATGTTGACCTGATACTTTGCTTACAGAGTTCACAGCAGTCTCACCGGCTGAGTAAAGAATGTCACTTCCTGGCAGGTATGGGAACCTCAGGATATATTGGGAACCTCTAGAGAGGAATCCACCCAAATGTACTTTGGTGTATATTGGGTACCCAAATGGTGTATTGGGTACCCAAATACCCAAAATGTATTGCAGGCATGTCTGATGGCAAGCACTTGGGCTTGGCTTCTGGCCTGGAGAGGCTACTAAAAGTGTAACCTAGAGATTCCTTATAAAAAGTTCCAGCAAAGCAGATTCTAAAAGATCTATATGATCAATCACTATTCCTGCTGAGCTATGTAAATAAATACACCAAGTTTATTAAAACTGGACTTGCTTTGCAAACAAATTAGTCTTGATTTGGCTATCTCTGGAAACGAGAGAAAAAAAATATTGTTTCAATAACACACTTCATGGATGTTAAATTCTAGATCTGATTGTATTTAAATATTGATTGTTTACCTAAGGTAGACAACCTGAGGCAAACTTCAGAGAAATTGCCACAATAGCTCATAGACAATCTTTGTGCTTTTTATTCTGTGGGGATAATAACACAGTTTATTTGAACAACTGGAAAATGGGATTGATTCCCCAACAATTGAGTAACTCCACTAGCACCTTGACCAATTCTATGTGGCCATGATGAAAAAGTCTTTCTATGAAAGCCAAAGAATATTCCATTCCCCAGGGTTAACTATGGGCTTGTGGAAATAATGGACACAACACTTTCCTTGTGATTGGACTGGATGATAACTTGGGGATGCCCTTATCTCTTGATGAGTTTTCCTCCATTTGCCAGTGATTCCTCCTTAATTAAGACTAGTGATAGTAGTTTCATGGAAAGGGCTAAGAAAAGCTGGGTATGTATGCTATAGTCAGTCTAATAGACTGTTGAGGCCAAAGTCCTGTCAGCAAATATGTCTGACCCTAAAGCATAGTTATAATGCCCAGCTGTGCTTTGCAATTGGCAAAAGTCTTAAATATTTATACTGACTCCAAATATGGGATTATTAAGCCATAACTCCCCAATCAAACATGGGCCTAAAATGACTCCATGTTCAAGGAATGGCCCTCCAAAACTGAGTAGCCCTTGAAATCCTGACTATACTTCAAGGAGGCCCAGTATTATATGAATGGCTCCTGCCTGGGACCCAATGACTATGTGACTCTAACTTGTGACCATGGCTTCCCCAGGCTAGATAGACCACTGTACTCTGGGTTTTTGCCTGGATGCACAGAAACATTAGTAGAACCATTACCAACCCAGCTAACCTTCCAAATTTAAAACAATGGTGGACATGGTTTGTGTTACATTGGTACAACCATCTAGCATTCATCTTTGTTACCTCTTTGAGACTGGGGAACGTTGCTTGACACATGAAAACTCTTAATTACATGGTCAAAGCCCTAAAGGACAGTCAAAGCATTTCTCCACTAAATACTAAAGTAACACAGATGCATGAAGTGGTTCTACATAATGAAATGGCATTAAATGTTTTAACTGTTACACAAGGTGAAACTTGCTGCTAGCATAAAAGCAGAATGTTGTGCATACAGTCCAGATTACCAAAAATACTTCTGGATTTCTAACTGACATGAATACTCAAAATTGATGCTTTAAATGATCTCTTTCCTTTAGTGATTGCTTTAAACTCCTGGACTGGAGGAACATTATCAAAGGTCAAAACTATCAAAGGTCTTTTATTCGGACTTCTGATTCTCAGTTAAAATATTAACCTTATTTGGTTATTTTTGGTGTCTCCATTCCTAATGCCAAGACTCCTTTACTAGCTTCTAGCTAACAGATGATCCTTTCTAGCTAACAGATGATCTTTTCTACTCAAGGAGATTCATATGTTGGTGGCTTCAGATTTAGATGCCTCCCCCTTTTGTAACTCCCCTACTATACATTCCCCAACTGACCAGTATTGACCCATATAGGGACAACTCTATACCCCTATTCAGCAGGAAGATGGGATCCTTCTCCTTCAATATCCTTAATGATTTAAGGATCAAATTGTTTGGGGGGAAATGATGAGATAACAGAGGCTGGGGGAAGACAAAGGATAAGCTGACACCCTGCAACCTCCCCACACTCCCCAATACTAGGTGGGACATGTATGACATTCTTCCAGGAATCTCCCAACTACCTTAATGTTAATGCCTTGGTAGAGAAGGAAAAACAGCCTTGACAATGGCAAGGCCTCCAGTATGTTGGGTATCTAGTAGGTGCTCTTTAGCATTTAAAAGAGACCTCCCTTTTTCCTTACCTCCCCCAACTCTATAGTGTATAATCAGCCGCCCCTCACTGCCCTGGCACAGCAGCTCTCTGCCCACAAATCCTGTCCCCATTGCTTTAATAAATGACCATTTTGCACCAAAGACATCTCAAGAATTTTCTTGGCCATGGGTGTCAAACTCTAACATTGTTCCTACATCAGAATTACCAAAAATATTTTCTTAAACATAGTAGAATAATTAATTTATAAACTTACATCTTACTTATATCTAATTTACCTATTCTAAATCATGCATAACTTTTTTTTTTTAATAAAAAAAATTCTTGAGATACTAAACAGTTAACACCATCTTAAGCAATCTTTTTTGTTAGCAGATTTTGTTAACAGATACTGTTAGGTCCATAATCAAAGGAGCGAGACCAATACAAAGCAAAGGTCAAGAAAAACTTTATTTCACACCAAGCATCAAGAATCAAACCAACCTTTTGGGGCTGCCTCTTATAGAGAGGGCGACCCCTCCCTCCTCACAGACTAACTTTTATAGAGCAAAGGCCATGTGGTTGGGTCTGGCCACACACAGGTGGCCAATGAGATTGCAACACACAGAGAAAGCTGCACAGTCATGCTAGGTCACACACGGGTGGCCAATTGAATTACAATTCACCCCATAGTAGCCATTTGAAATAGTCTATCTCCTTGGTCAGATTTGGCACCCAAAAGGCAGGGCCCACACTCCTTGGTAGCTAGGGAGACAATATGCATACTCCACTGGTTGGATGTCTCCACCTGACCAGACTCATCCCTGCATTGGACTCATCCCTGCATTCGGGCTCTGTTATCTCCACCTGACCTGACCCGTCCCTGTATTTGGGCTCTGTTATCAGGGACTGGTCAACCATATTTTACTAGTTTCCTGAACTTGCTTTTAAGTAAGTTCCCCTGGGGGAGGGCAGGGTCAATTTAAGGTTTACTGCATAAACAACAAAATGGCTGTTCAACCGAGGTGTAGCTGCTCTAGCTAAATAGGCCCTTACAATACAAAATGAGTTTATTTGACTTCTGGAAACCTAGGTAGAACAAAAGTTACATATCCACATTTGTATTTAATGCTGGTAACTCTGAAGACATAGCTGTTTTAACTAAACCAACAAACTTTTTTATTTACTGAAGATTAATGTAGACCACATGAACTTGAAAAACATTTGTTTCTGTATTTGAGTATATTTCTATAAAGTATAGTTAATTTATAGAGTACTAATTTTCTCTAAGCCAATTACATAGAGCTCTTTCCAAATTAAATTTTAATTTATCTAATTTAAATACCATCTGAGGTACAAAAAACCCCACATATCTGTAACATGTATAATACATACAGATAAAGAGATTTTCTAGCTTCTGTTTTAAAATTTTAGCTGTGAAACAGGTACCATGGTGCCAATCTTACTAGTTTATACAAGTACAGTTGGGTCCAAACTATGTTCTGGCAGATGGAATAATTTAAGGCTATCTGCTCAGATAGTTTAAGCTTTTTAGTAATATTTGTGCCAAAGATTTTAAAATTATATCTGCCTATATTAGCCTTTATTTCCCTTCTGATAGACTTACCTACCTGAAATTAACATTTCAAAAATGTAGAACATTCCTAGAGAAGATCATAGAAAATTTACATCTCAAAGGCACAGGAAAGTAATGCGAGTTCCTGCAAGAGGATTTTTGTTTTCCAAGTCCAGATATTTTACAATGCCTACAAGCCTTTTGAGATGAATAGTGTTGGGTCTGGCAGCTCCGGAGTACAGGAGCAACAATAGAAATGACCGCCAGGGGCCGCCATCTTCCAGCCCCTTCCCCTCCCTTTCCTTAACCCTTGACTATCCCGCCAAAAAGTTGTATGCCCAGGTCACGTCTCCATAGGTAACCAGATACCTATGCAGGAAACAGAAGTATCAGGACCCCCCACCCCATACCCTCCTATCACCAAATACCCTACCATATATGGATGTGAGCCCATGCCCTGCCCTGGCTGGATAAAAGACCCCTGCCGACTCCCTCCCAGTGAGACTTCCCCCGACTCTGGAGTCAGGGAACCTAACCCGAGGGTGCCCACCTCCTCCTGGTGCGACATTACTGGCTCCCCTTCTCCTGAGCCCTGAAACTTCGTCTGAGAGTGCCTTTAATAAATCTTGCCTTGCGCCTACCTCACCTGGTGTTGTGTTTATCTTGCCTGCAAAACCTTACAAATAGGGGAGTTTTGTGATTGTGAAAAAGGTTGGGCAGGCTTTGACTTGCTTAGGTGAATAGGCCCTTCCTGCATTTCTGTTGTTGTAAAAACTCAATTTGTAAAATAAGATAATTGTTTTAATTCCTCAAAGAACTGATTTGCCACCTGACTTTCATCAAGGGACTGAGCCAGTCATCCACTGTATTATCTCCAATTTGCTTTTTATATCAGGGAGACAAATTTCCAACAAAAATGGGAATCAAAAAATTCCTGTGTTCTGTATTTAAAGCCATTTGTCTTCAGAATGCTTGTCTTTCCCTCTGGGTACCTAGTTAATTTAGCTTAGGGAATAAAGCTGAAAAATTTCCATCAGCCTCAAAATATTTTCTTCCAATCTGGCCAACTTCTGATCACAGAACTATTTCAAAAAAAATCCTTTCAAATATCTTGCCAGGTTTCATCTGGGACAAACAGTAAATATTCCTGGCAGTGTTGAACAGTCCCATGGTTCTAAGAAATACCTCCCAACAGGGTGCAAAAGGTAACACTGTCCCAAGATTTAGAGCTCAAGTATAACCGAAAGGAAGAATGACGTACATAATTTCCCTGAGAGCTGACAATGGTTGGTAGGACCTTAGCTGCAAATGGAGTGCAGTCCATATTTCTGGCCATACTTTGGGTGCCTCCAACCTGATGGTGGATAAGGCAAATTCTCAAGACACAGAACAAGAAGGTAACAGCTGTCCCCGATGATGTGGTTTTGGAATATAAATGAGGTTCGGTGAGGTGGAGTCCGGAGCCAAGGCCCAAGAAGTTTTGTGACATCTTCGATGCAAAACGATGGTTTATTAAAGCACAGGGACAGGACCTGTGGGCAGAAAGAGCGGCTGCACAGTGTTTGTTGGGGTGACTGATGATACACTATGGGGTTGGAGGAAGTAAGGAAAGAGGGATGTTTAAAAAAAGCTTTCATGTGCTAAAGAGCACCTACAACATATCAATGATACTGGAGGCCTTGCCATTGTCAAGTTAAGTTTTCCCTCCAGCAAGGCATTAACATGAAGATAGTTGAAACTTCCTGGAGGAACATTATGCTCTGCCCATTTCAAGCTTTTGTCAATTGGTTGCAGATTATAATGACATTTAATTGTATCTACATTTCCTTCTGGAAGCTAGGTTATTGATAGAAATGCTTCGTTCTTGTAGATCGCTAAGACCTTTGTAAACTGAGGAAAACTCAGTCTTATAGGATTGTGATCTCTGTAACTTTGTTTTTCCTTTCCTTAGCATTAAGACAGCTGGGAGTGCATGAGGAATGTCACATCTATCCATGGGAGGGGGGCATTATGGGGTGTCAGCTTCTGCTTTGCTCTCTGTTCCCTCATCTCCTGGGAAAGAAAATGATTAATAACCAATGGACACCCATAAAGCATATTCACAGAAGTCTGAACTTGGAAATGAAAGGACATGAAATTTTGCCTTCCCCCCTTGACTAGATACTAGAGGCAGAAATCCAGGAGAACTGACTTTGGTAGGAATTCTTAACCTTGCCTGGCTTCTGCCAAGTTTCCCAGAAGGCCATCTGTAGGCTCTGGAGCAGGTGGGTTTAAAGTAGGGAGTGTAGCCTTGCTGTCTACCAGAATTTGCCAAGGTTTTTCCTTAATTTTAACATTAGTTCCCCTTTGGCCATTTAAGAAAATAACTACTAAGACTTCACTGGAGAATCTCTTACTACAGTCCTATCAATTGGTCCATCTGGAAGGCTCTCCTTTGAGATAGTTTTTCAGTTGATTGCAAATGAGACACTGATTTCTTGGCCAAAGTTTTGTTGATGGGCTCCCAGGAGGGTGCAATGGGGGAGGCCCAGGTAATTTTTTTGTTTTGTTTTGTTTTGTTTTGTTTTTGTTTAGGTTTTTGGCCTTTGGGCTGTTGCAGCTGGAAAACCCAACCTGACAGGCCAAAGAAGGGGGACAATTTTTTCACATAACCAAGGTGTCCAGAGGAAGGGTTGACATCTGTCCCTGCTAGAAACAGGGACTCATGTTTGCTGTCTCTCGACTCAATCCTGATGGCCCCTGTAATTTGACTTTGTTTTCAAACAGCTGCTCTGGACCTCCTGTCTTCTCATCTTCATGCATAGCAAAAAAGAGAGAGCCTACTATTCAAATAGTTGGAAGAAAATTCCACCATCCACGACGAAGTCTCATGATCCACAGGTGGCCAGACTTCTGTCACATGCCATCTTTAAGCCAGTCACTAAGGTTTGGAGGAAAATCTAGAAAGGGCTGAACTGTTCTACCCTACAGAGGGAGGATTTGAACCTTCTGAGGGATTTGGAGGAAGGGATGGGTGGACAATTGGAAAATGCTAAGGGAAAGAGGAAAGAGTGAGACAAATAAGGTCATTACCTCAGTGGAATGAAGGGCAAATGACAACCACCTCTGGAAGTGAGACCAAGGGCATTGCCAAATCAGGGATGCCAGTGGTGGGGAAGAAGAAACCTGCTGAGCTGCCTGAAATCTACAGAAAAGTTCACAGGCCTAACAGATGCTTTGGGCGAAGGGCATTTTCATTGAGTTTAGTTTGGTTGTGTTTTATTTACTGGGAATCGAGGGGGCTGGGCTGAACATCTGCAGAGATACCTGATGTCAAAAGCAGGTTTAGAGGCAGGTGTTTTAGAAGTAACTGTACTTTGCCAGGAAATCAAATTGGGTTATACAGTTTAGGGATTCCTTGGATAATATTGCAAAATCCCAGTGCCCAGACTCCAGTCTGGATCAATTAAGTCAGAATTTCTGACTGGCACCAGGTGTCAGTATTTTTTAAACCTCCCCAGGTGACTCTATGTAAAGTCACACTTGAGACTGTGTGCGTACCTTATCTCGTCTCGAGGTGCTAGACAGCCTGGCTGACATCCAGATGACCTCCCGGTGTATCTGACCCTGGGCTGAATAAACATCAGGTACTATGATCCTGATGGGACCCACTGGGACCCCCAGTGCCAAGGGTGAGGGAGCAGATAAAAGGTGGTTTGAAAAATCTGCTCTTTATTTTGGCTTTCAGGTGAGGCACTACAGCTCAGGTTTATGTGCATTTGTTAGCAGAGCATAAGGAAAAGGATGGGTAGTTTTACTATTGTCTCCCAGTGCCTGTCTCTCTGGCTTGGGTCTGTAGGCTTGGGACAGGGTTGGCCTCCTCTGACTGAATCTTCTAAAGGGTCTTGTCACCTTGTCCAAGTTCACTCCAGTCCTTCTGCATCTGGTAGCAGTGATGGACCATAAAAACCCAGACTCTAAGGGTCTATAAATTATGAGCTACCAAAATAGAAGGAAAACAGGAAAGAGCAATCATTTTCTTCTACATCAGTAGTGACCGTTGAGAGATACAATGGCAAAATAGTTCTGGCAAAAATGTAAAATATCCAGGCACAGATTTCACAGGAAATATGAAAGATGCATAAAAACTTTATACTACTTGAAGACATAATAAAAGCATAAATACATGGCAAAATATATGACATTCTAAAATGAAAAGCTCAAATGTTGTCTTTTTTCCTCCCTAATCAGAATAGTCCTTTCAATATAGTCCTAGTTCAAAACACAGTAATTCTACTTTTTGAGTTGGAAAAAAAATAATTCCATCAAGGAGAATAAATACAGCATATTCAGGAACAAAATTTAGAAAAGAATAAAGAGAATGGTCCTTACCTAGGAGATATTATTATATTTTAAATGGAGTAGTTAGCACAGAAAAATAAACTCTGCTAGATTTAAGACAGAAATATAGATTTTATAGGAATTCAGTATACAAAAGATGGCCTTTGGAAGCAGTTCTTGGAAACCTTACAGAAAAAAAGCTAATAATGTCATTTGAAAAATTAAGTTAAAACTCTTATACCAAACAAAATTAGAAGCTATTAATATTCTGACTGGTATAAAAATATGTATTTATGTGACAAACTGAACTGTTCAAAGTGCTTTACACATAAGGATTCATTAATTTCCATAACCCCATAAGGAGGGGACTCCTGCTGTCACTGTCCCTTTGCTGGTAACAAGTGAGGCTCAGAGAGAGTAAGGAGCTAGTGCAGGTCACACAGCCTGGGGCATTCTTCTCACCCAGGGCATCTAGCTCTAGGTGCCTGGGCTTTACCCCATTCAACATGTGTGTGTACACACACACCCATGCAGGCACACGCACATGTGCACATACGCATTGGTGTTTCCCAGACACTACTGCTGTGTGAAACATCACGCTAACGCTGGGAGGTGTGGTAAAACAACCATTTTCTCTTGTTCAAGGCTTTGTGGACCCTTTGGGAAGGAAACAGGTGAGCAGTTCTTGCTTGGGGGGCTCTCCTGTGACTGCAGATAGATGACAGGCAGGGTTGCAGTCACTGAGAGCTCAGTCGGGCTGGATGTCCATGGTGACCCATTCACTTGGGCAGCAGCTCAGCTGGGGCGTGCAAGCAGGTACCTGCAGGGGGTGCAGCTCCAACACAAAGATACTGGGGAGTCGGGCTCCTTAAAGGGATGCTGGTGTCCAGTAAGGCAAGTGTCCAGGAATGCTGGCAGAAGCTGGGATTGTCTCTGGCCCTACGTTGGAGGTCACAAGGTCACTTCCTCTGCCCTCTTCTCTTGAAGCCTGCACAAACTCACCTAGAGTGGTGGTTCACAGCCCTCTTGGGAGCTTCCTTGGTATAATCTGAGACTGTCCCTCTACTCAGAGGGCAGGGAGAGGCTGAGAAGCAGCAGGTCCCTAAAGGCTGATAAATGGCAGTTTTCATAAGCAAAGGGAAGGCTCATGGCTTCTCTTAAGTGGCAGCAAGTTGTATGGACCCCTCACTCATCTGCCAAATTTTCAAAGTTTATATAAGAGGCTGTAGGGGCGCCTGGGTGGCTCAGTGGGTTAAGCCTCTGTCCTCGGCTCAGGTCATGATCTCGGGGTCCTGGGATTGAGTCCTGCATCGGGCTCTCTGCTCAGCAGGGAGACTGCTTCCTCCTCTCTCTCTGCCTGCCTCTCTGCCTACTTGTGATCTGTCTCTGTCAAATAAATAAATAAAATCTTGAAAAAAAAAAGAGGCTGTAACTGGGGTCAGTCACATACACCATTCGGATGGTCTCAGCACCACATCACTATCTCCTTGGATACCACTGTGTCCTTAGAGCAGTCTCAGGGAGCAGAAAAGTCAGTGGAACTCACATTCCCATGGCAGGGGAGGGGGTGAGGAGCCTCCATGTGCCCAGGTCCGGCTCATAGGTTAATCCTGGCACAACTTTTCGATTATGTTCCCCAACCCGGAGTCAAGATGCAGCTCACAGACCCCACCTCTCAGTCCAAGGAGTGTCAAAGATTATGGGGGCCGGGTTTAAAGCACCACAATATGTAATCAGATCAATGAAGGAAATACCAAAAACCTAGTGTTTATTCAGAGCCCAGCACTATGATAAAGCTATTTATGTAATTTTCATAAATGATACATTTAAAATAAATTTAAAAAATCATGCAGATAAAAGTTGCTAGGGCTCTGATTTCACCTATAGACACACTGGTCTACGTGCCATCAGGTCACAGGGCCGCCTTAGTCATACCATTTCACCCAGAATCCCAGGGTTATGGCATTTGTAGGCCCACCATTACCTTGGGGCACCCAGGGTGGCACCAACCTGAACCCCTGTAGTGTGAGCTGTGGGATATAAAGCCTAGTGGTGAGAGGTGTGAAGAGCTTCAGATGAGCCAAACTCCACTCCCCACTTCCACAAGGAAAAGAGAATTGTAAATGTGTCCACATAAGGATGGCTTTGCGGGAAATCAGCATTTCGATGTGGTGCCTGCATGCTGGTTGTTTGTATAAACCCAAGATTTTTCACCATGGTACAAAAGACTGTGCAGGGAGGCCTTAGCCCCAGGATACCACTTCTGTGTACTGTCTGCTCTGCCAGGGTTTCCCCACCCCCCCACCAACACATCCCCAAGTCTATGCACCCTTGCAGGGATGAGGTCCAGGCTCATACTCTACCTCGAAAGGCCTGGGGGCAGTGCTTTGTCTCTCTGACCCTGACCCCTTCCGCTAAGTATGGTGTCCATCAGGAAGAGACTGTCAGGCAACCAGAGTGTTTATTTGGGGTCTTAAAGATTCTAATCGAGGAGACACAGAGGCCACAGAAATCCAAAGTGTGCCCCAAACTTGGAGGCAAAATCCACAAGGTTTCATGACTTGTTTTCAAAGACTGTTCAGTGCTGGCAGAGTTCACACTATCTCATAAATGATTGGCTATTTGGCAAACAGGTGTTACAGTATCTCTATTTAGGTCCAAAGTGGAAGGCTACGTTCCAGGTGGTCCAGTTCCAATTGACCAATGCTCAGGAAACTAAAACCGAAGACAGTGGTGCATAGGCCCTACTTCCTCCATGTCCTGTGGACCCTATTTTGAAGGACTCTCTTAGCAATTGTGCCTCTCCTTTCAAAATGGTGAACATGAGACGAGACAAGGCACACAATCCTCCTGGGGCCCAGCTAGTCACCTGGAGGGTGGGTCGCCATCCCACCCCTTCCCAGCATTGTGCTGGGTTCACCTTTGCCTGGCATAGCAGCTGTTGCTGGAGCATTGGGACTTGGGGCCATCTGGGGGCAGGGGGATTCCCTTTGTCATTTCACCTTCTGTGTTCAGAGCAGCAGGTCACAAGACTTCATTCATGAGGCAGGAGGGGCACATGGCCCCAGCACTACCAGTGCTATAAGACGGTTCATCCCTCTGCAGTGAATGGCTATTAAGAGGGCAGCACAGGGGGCTGGGTGTGTATTTAGCTCTCTTTTGTTTAGGACTGAACCTTTCCTACTGGAGCTCTGAGGTATCCACTCATCTCCAGAATGATGGTATTAATTCCAAAACTTCAGAATAAGCAGCAAGCCCACTCTATGTCAATCCTGTTTATAGTTTCAATTTTACATCCCTTACATGAAGCTATACACAAGGACTGATTTTAAATGGGACCCCAGAAACAGGCAGGGCTCAAATCCATAAAACACTTTAGAAACCACTTCTTGGAAACCAATCTGAAGGTGTTGTTTTCAGTCTATTTCACTTCTGGTTCTGATTGGCTTGACCTTGATTCTGATGGGTATTTCTCTAATAGTTATATATACACCCATATACTTTGTCTTTGTCACCTGCAGGTGCCTGCAGGCTTTTGAAGAAGTAGATATAAAACATTATTTATTTAGTCTCTAAAGAACTTGACTAGTGAAAATCAGCCAGGGAGTGTGATCTCAGCACATATGGCTGAAATGACTTGGTAGAGCCCTGCTTAGGGTAGCCCTTGGCTATGAGTTCCATCCCACCCCTCCCTCCTGTCCAGTCCACTCACCATCTGACTTCTTTTCAAACACGGCAGCCACCTCTTTAGGATCAGCAGCTTAGGTCCCTTCCTCTCCCCTGCATGACTTCCAGGAGCCATCATAGCAGGAGACCTGGGTTCCCAGCCTGCTCCTTTCTCAGTCATCCCCAAAGTGGCAGCATGCACCGACTTCCCCTCCAGGAACCTGTCAGCTCTCTGGTCCTTGTCTGCCCTCTATAGTCAGTGGGAGAGCTCTTAAAGTCATGGCCCAGACCCTTCTGTATATATTGCCAAGACAATAAATAACTCAAGAAGTTGCTGATGTTACTTTTTATTGAGATAGAGCAGAATACATGTACTACATACTGGTGCATTTGGGAAGGAATTAAAGGAGTTACAGTTGCTTAGCTGTTCAAAAAATGCCCCAGAATAATTCTCTATTTGCCCCTTGGGACTAGCATACTGAGGGAGTGTCACTTGGACAAAGTCAACCTTCTAAAGGTTAGGAGCTCTACAAGGGGGTGGGGGTAGGAGAAAGGGGGATAGAGTGGCCCAGGTAGAGTGGCCCAGCCTGTCACAGGGTCCTCTATGCATCCTGGCAGCTGGATTTCACCAAGGAGGTCTTGCCCAGCCAGGGGACAGTGTATATCTGGAAAGAGCAGAGCGTTTTCTGCGAAAGGGAAGAGAGAAGGATAGTTAGGGTTACAATGGAAAAGGAACATGCCCAGCCTCAAGGTATCAGAAATGGGGGTGAGGAAGGGTGGTGGGGGGATTCTCAGTCCCCATCCTGCTGAAGCCCAGAACAACAAAGAGGGGTTGGCAGTGACCTCTCATTCACCCCACCCACCCTGTAAGTCCAAGACATAAGATCCTGCCCCCTGACTCCAACCAGCAGTATCCCACAAACTCATCCCCCTGCACATCCCTTTAAGGAGCAGCCAGTGCAAGATCAGAGCCCCTGAGGGACAGGTTGCTGCCCTCAGGTCCCCCGCACCTCCAGTGGGCCAGCACTAAGACAGGTGCAGCAGGAAGGATCAAGGGGCTAGGATCAGAGTTCTGAAACACGTAAAGACACAGAATGGGGTAGCTATGGGGATAGTGTGCCCCACCCCAACCCAAGGCCTTCCCTATGAGAGAGACTAGTATTTGGTGAGCAGGGCATGACCAGAGGATTTGGGCTGCTTACAGACCTCTAATTCCCTCTAATCTGTTCAGGTCGCTGAGGCTGGGACTAAGGGTTCATCTCTTTCCCCAGCAAACACCCCACAGCTGCTCCTTATCCCACAGGCCACAACCACACACACACATGGTGCCCCAATTCACCAGCTAAAACCCAGTCAGAAACTCAAACTTGTCATGTGCACACACATACGCCCTTCCCCCACGTGCACCCTGACACATGCACACCCACACCCCCAGCACTCACACACCATGCGCCCCACAGGCACATACCCTCATCAGGTGTGGCTGGTCATGAAAGGGACAGCTGTCCAAGTTGGGCTGAGACTTGGTACATCTGGTTCTTCCGATCTCCACCTCCAAGAAGTAGTTCATCCCAGCCACAACCTGCACATGTCAAGAACATAACCTATTTACAATACTGGGCAATTTCGCACACACGGGTACCTTCTGCTACTGAGCCCTTATACCAGAATTCACTGCTGTCAAAGCAGGTTTCCCAGAAAACCAAAGGTACCTTCTGAGGGTTGGTCCAGCAGCTGGGCTGTCCAGTCCACTCACCATCTGACTTTTCAAACACGGCAGCCAAGTCTTTAGGATCAGCAGCTTAGGTCCCACCCCCCGCATGACTAGCAGGAGCCACCACAGCCGGAGGCCTGGGTTGCCTCCAGAAAACCGAAGCCACCTTCTGAGGGCTGGTCCAGCAACTGGGCCCAGACCCTCCTTGTAACTTGTTCACAGAAGGGCTCCAGAAGGTCTCAGGCACCCTGGCAGGAGGAGAAGCAGGAGACGGAAAGTGGAAGCCAGGGACCAGCATGAGTGTTAAGTAATAAACTCTCCAGTGCCAGGAGCCAGGCCTGGGTCTGAGCACACAGCAAGGGCTCTGTGCTGGAGCAGAGTGGGTCTGGCTCAGGAAGACAGTTGTGTAATACACTTAAGCTAAATCCAATCAATAGGGTCAAATCTATAGATCTTCACATTTCTGCAGTGTAACAAAGGTTTATTTATTCCCTCATTTCACAATAGGAAATGAGAGCCTTTTTCTCATGCATCTGTGTGCTCACACACACACACATGCACACATGTTTTAGGCTAATTAAGACACTGCCCCTGGAATGCCTACCTTTTTAGTATGATTTCTTTAAAAGAATTTTAAATTTATTTATTTGACAGAGAGAGTGCACAAGAAGGGGGAGCAGCAGGCAGAAGTAGAGGGAGAAGCAGGCTTCAGGCCAAGCAGGTAGCCCTATGTGGGGCTCAAGCCCAGGACCCTGAGCCAAAGGCAGATGCTTAACGAGCCACCCAAGTGTCCTTAAGTGTGTGTGTGTGTGTGTGTGTGTGTGTGTGTGTTTTAAAGACTGCATCTATTTATTTGACAGAGACAGACACAGCTAGAGAGGGAACACAAGCAGTGGAGAGTAGGAGAGGGAGAAGCAGACTCCTTACTGAGCAGGAAGCCCAATGTGGGGCTGGATCTCAGGACTCTGGGATCCTGACCTGAGCTGAAGGCAGATGCTTAACGACTGAGACACCAAGGTGCCTCCTTAACAGTGATTTTTTATGGGAATATTTCTGAAGTGTATCACACACCTGTCTTTTGCACCTGAAAATGTAGGATAGAAGTATACCAGAATTCCAGGACAGTCTGGCAGAAGTAGGGGTCAGGAGCAGTTCACCCACTTTATCCTCTGCATGTTGGTGATGGTGGGGCCATACTGGGGTAGGGAGTATGATGACCTACATGAGAGGCTGCTCCATGGACCTGCCCTGTGGAGGGAAGTAACACTCCAGGGGCCTTTCCACCAGCATGTCTGGCCCTCTGCTCTGAGATGCACTGAGTATCACAGGCCAGCTCATTGACCCATCTGTGTTTGCTGACAGCCTCTGGGTGCTCAGGGAGGATGTTTGGTGTGGGCCCCAAACTCTTGCCGATTGAAGATATGGAGGCTAGGTTAGTATAGTGCCACCTGTGGAGAGGAGGCTTGGAAGAGAATGGGCCTCTTCTGAATGACCCCAATCACCTTCAAGAAACATGGGGAAACCCAAACTGAGACCCAGTGTGCACCAGGACTGGCTGGATCCTCCAGAAATGTCAAGTTCATAGATGGAGGGGCTGCTCCAGAGTAAAGAATGTTGCAGGACAGTGGCTGCAGCACATAGCCTGGCAGTCTTGGGCTATAAAGGACATCAGTGGGACAATCAGTGATATCTGAGTAAGGGCTATGCATCTGGTAACTGTGTCAGGGTTGGTTCTGATTTCCAAAGTGTTATTGTGGGTATGTCAGAAAACACCCTTGTTTCTACGAAATACACACTGAGGTGTTAACTCTCCAAAGACTCAGGAACAAATATATATATTCCCGTACACACACACGTGCCCCGTGTAAAGCAAAATGGCAAAATCTTTAACATATAAGGAAACTAGGTGCAGAATCTACAAGGCTTTTATGCACTATTTTTGTTACTGCTTTGTAAGTTTGAAATTAAAAGTTATAAAAGTGCTTAAAAAACCATTTAGTGGCAGGGCCGGGAGGGCAGTCAGGTGTGGGGTCCGTTTTTCCCTCGCCCGCGGTCATTTATTTGACAGCTCACAGAGCCTCAGGATCCCCAGACGCTGGGCACGAAAGTAAGGGAACTGGATGGTGCCCTGACCTCCACACCGCTGCCTCTGGCCAGGATGGAGTTTGAAAACACAAATGAAGGCCATGGGGGTGACCCAGTGTGCCAGCTGGGACCCAGGCACTCCCGGTGACAGGCATGCGTAGGGCAGGCTGTGGGCGACCAGAAGGACCAGGGCCACCGCCCGCTGAGAAGCACTGGAGTGTCCGCAGTCCCCACCCAACCTCTAGGGGCTCGGAGACTGATCCCTCCCAGATGCTGGGCTGACCGGTAGGGGCGGGCTGGGGATGCCGGGCGGCTACGCCCCGAGCTCCGGGCCACCCCGCCCCCACAGCCCGGCTCGCCGCAGCGGGGGTACACACCTGCTTGCGGGCGCGCACCACTCGCATTGCGCGGCTGTGGTACGCGTCGTTGCTCGCCTTGTTGTACTCGCTGAGGGCGAAGTTCAGCGCCTGCTGCACGCCCTCCTCGTTGACATCGGCGTCCGACAGGCCGCCCACCATGGACGACTTGCCACTTTTCCTGCTTGCCCCGGGACCCACGGCCACAGCCAGGGCCAGGGTCAGGGCCAGGGCGGCCAGCAGGAGCAGCGGGGTGCGGAGGTGCCCGGCCATGGTGTGCTCCGAGGCGAGTGAAGCTCAGCAGGCGGTGATCAGCAGCTGCGAGCAGCACCCCGCTTCGCCGCCGCGATTTTATTCCCTCAGCCCCGCCCTCGGGCCTCCGGACCCACCCCGGCCCCGCCTCTTCCGCCCCCGCCCGCCCCTCCCCGGGACAGTGTCCGGCCTCCGCGGAAGTCCTGCACTTCCTCCGAGGTCCTACCTCTGCTTCTCGTACTCCCCTAACCGAGCTCCTCCCTCCCAGTCCCAGCCCTCTGTCCTGAGTCGGGGCCCTCACGCTCCCATCCCCCGGCCTTATTTCCGCAGGTCAGGCTCCTTGTCCCCTCCTCCAAGCTCCGCCCCCTCTCGGCGTCTTCCATCTAAGCCCCGCCCCTCCGCTGTGTGCCGTTCTTTGCCTCCCAAGCCCCAGCTTCTCCGCCGCACAGAAGCGCGTCCTCCCCATCTCCCCTGGCGGTGCCCTTACTCCGGCGCCTCCTCGCCAGTCCTAATCAGGCGCTGGTGGTGAGTTCCCAAGTCCAGCTCGCTGCGGACCTGTAGAAGGTGTCACTCCTCCCAGGGCCTGCAGTGCTCGTAGGAGAAAAGAGAAGTAGCGCTCTGGGCTTCCTGGGCGTTGAGCATTGGGCGTAAGTGTAGGAATCCCCAGAGTAGGAGGTCGGTTTCAAAAGCCAAGGAAAACTCCGCGCTCTGTTCTGGGGAGTTCTTTTGCAAAACATAGATGAGTTAACCTTTATTTGGGAAAAGATATTCGGGTTCTCTTTTTCACAACTCATTTATTTATTCAACCAACAAACCTTTCTGGAACTTCTGCCTAGCCATGAGGTCTCCAGCCTGTACATGAAGAATGGGCTAGTGAGCCTTGGACTTTTTGTCACAGGGCAACTGCCCAATAGAGATGCAATGTGAACCATGTGCGACTTTGCATTTTCTAGTACATTAAAAGGAAGAAGACATAGGTGAGAGTGAGTTTAACATTTTTTATTTAACCCAGTATATCCAAAATATTATTTCAACATATACAAACAATTGTTTAATGAGATATTTTTATGTCTTTTGTGTATGTGCTAAGTACTTGGAATCCTGTGTGTACATTTTACACACACAGCAGGTGTCAGTTCAGACCGGTCCCATTTCAAGCACCCCATGGCCAAGTGTAGCTGGTGGCTGTGATAGTGCATAGGTTTAGGGTGTGTGTGTGGAGGGGTGGGGAGCAGTAATTACCATTAATGAGAGATAGGTGCTTGGTTGGAAGCGAATAGAGGGGGTTAACAGAGAGAGGCGCTACTGAACATGGTCAGGGAGAACACAGGTATTTCAGCCCAAACCTACAGGACAAGAGGTCTGCTGAGATTAGGGAGAGACACTAAGAAGACATGGTAACTGGGTACCAGGTGCGCTAACAGAGCCCCCAGCTCAGGACTGTGTAGGTTTGTGCTCTAATATAGCTGCAAAAGGGAGTGGGCAAAGGTTGTTTTAGTTATACAAGGAAGGAGGAGATACACAGAGCAGGGTAAGAGAGGACTTCCCCTGGCCAGGTACTCCTCCTCCTCCTCCTCCTACTAATTCTACTTCTTCTTCTACTTCCTCCTCTTCTTCTCCTTCTTCTCCTCCTCCTCCTTCTTCTTTTTCAAAGATTTTATTCATTTGAGAGAGAGAGAATGAGAGGGAGAAACAGACGCCCCACTGAGCAGAGAGCCCGACACAGGGCTTGATCCTAGAATCCTGAGATCATGACTAGAGCCAAAGGCAGACGTTTAACCAACAGAGCCACCCAGGCGCCCCCTGGCCAGGTACGTCCGAGCAGGAGTGGCTGTCTCCTGAAGGTGGGGATTGGTTCTAACTGTGGTTTCTCCATCCACGCAGGACAGCTGGAGTTTCCATCTTAGAAGGGTATGTCACACAGAGGGTAGGCTGAAATGTAAGGGATCCTCTTATCTTTTGTCATGGGGAAGGAAGTGCAGGGCACCCAAATAGCCAGAGCATGATGGCAGATGTGAGTTGTGTCTTGACACATGCCACTGCATGTTGGTTACACTGCCTATTCATAATTCTCTGTTAGGACTCTGGCATGTGCCACATCCCTAACCCTAACAGAGGGTACCTACAGAAGATACCAGGGCATCCTACAGTGTATCAGGTAAGAAGTAGAAGGCTGCACATCTGCCCCAGCCATTTGAGTGACCTTGGGTAAACGTAACAGATTTGGAGAGGTGGGATTCTTTGTTAGTAATAGTGTCTAGGGGTCAGAACCCACAGAGATGAGCAGGCTGCAGTGGTGGTTCTTCAACCTGGTTTAAAATGATGGAGCAGCCCTCATTGGTAGCCCGCAGCTTCAAGTATAAGCTGGCAGAGACCTAGAGAGAATTATTAAGTTCAAGACTGAGGCATGGGGCTTCCAGCACCCATGCACCGTGGAGAAAAGAGCACATGTGTCCAGGAGGCGAGCCGGTTTCCCTTCTGCCAGATGAAGGGGAAAACCCTGTTTCCACAAGGCTGCTCATGTGGCTGTTGATCCCATGATCTGAGCTAGTAGAGAGAGAAATTAAGCGATAGAGTGACAGACATTCTCTGTAATAAATAATAAGCTAATATTCAATAATGCTATAATAAATAAGTGACCAAGTGCATAAAACATTGCCTGTAGTAGCAAGTGATTATATCAAGTTGACCCAGAATGGAGCTTCTGAACATTTGGGCTTCTAAAACTAGCAGTTAAACCTTGGTGTAAAGCACTTAGGGCTCTGATAGGGATTGATGCCATGTCATTATGAAACTGTGATACTCACAGGTAAGCCTGTTGGCAGCCCCCATAGAAAGAGGCAAGAGAGAGTACAGTGGTCACTATTTGCATTTGCATAAGAGAATCTTTTGGAAGCTTTTGCCCAGGGTCCACCATGTCAAAAATCCCCACTGCTTTACAATACCCTTTAATTTCACAGCAGCACACTGACCAGAGCAGCTCGCGTGTCTGCAGCACCTCAGCCAAGGGGGCAGGGACTGGGAGAGGACATCCAGGGACGTAGGCCAGTGACTTGTGCAGCTGGGTGCTCTGAAGTCTCTCTGGGCTTTAGTCCTGGCAGTAAGGAAAATAAGATGGATCTGAGTCGGGTTGAGCAATACCCTTGACATTTATGCGGTGTAGTCAGTTTCCTTTTGTAATTCATGGTGAGGTTGTTGCTCTGCCTTTTCTCTCAGTGTTTGTGCAATTGAGTTACAATTCGTTTACCAATCTGCACAGGGCAGAGGAGGGATTCCTGTTCCTGCCTGGGATAGCATTGTAACTGGTGAGCTGGGTTTTGGATCTTGACCTCTGAGGCCACTGAGGGCAGCCCTGTTCTCTCCTGTCCGTTGGTTCCTCTTCCTGGCATTCACAGAGGAGCTGGACCTAGTGACAAGAACTGACTGAGCTTTAGAGATGTTCCTCCAAGCTGTCTCTCCACTAAGCCTGGGCCTTGCCCAGGCTTGTCCTTGCCCAGTTGGCCTACTAACCCTGTCCTAGTGAGAATCCCCCAACCTTGACATCTCGTCAAGTTCATTGTCCCCAGCTATAATGTCTAGTCCTTTTTGAGAGTCTTGTTAGGTCAGTGTAGCAAGAATTACTACACCACCACTGTCCCGCCTTGGCTGTAAATCCCCATTTGTCTTTGTTTTCTTCAGAGTTGAGCTTGGTGTTTCTCTCCTGTTTGGATAATCTTGACCCCTATTGCAATAGTATTGAATAAAGTCTTCCTTAACATTTTAATAAATGTCAGAATAATATATCTTTAGCACTGGGACCCAGCCAGGCCAGTGCTTTGTGCTACCACTGGTTTGACTACAGCTTAGTGAAAATACTGTTGCCAAGTAGGAGCCAAGGGGCCTGTGATACTGGAGGGGAGGAAGAAAGGGAGGCGAGATGTGGAAGGGCAGATGGGGAGGGGAGGGGAGGGGAGGGAAGGGCCCAAGGTGAGGAGGGGAGTTTGGGAGGGCAATGAATTTTCCCTGTCATTGTATTATGATCATGTTCAAACATGCAACAAAGTTAGAAGAATTGTATCGCCATCATCTGTATCCCCACCACCTGGATTCTAGCATTAATATTGTACTTTACTTATTTATCACATGTCTATTCACCTGTCTATTCTCTATTCATCCATCAACCCCTCTTATTTTCATGCATTTCAAAATAAGTTAAAGACATCAGTATAATCTCACCTCTAAACGCTTAAGCATGCATAACATGAACTAGAGGACAACCTTTATTTATAGATTTTTCATCTGTTGTAAAATTTACCTATAGTAAAATGCACAAATCTTAAGTGTACATTTACTTAATTTTGACAAATGTGTAGCCCTGTGTAACTTATCCCCTATCAGGTACAGAACATGACCGTCAACCAGAAAGTTCCTTCATTCTCCTTCCCAGTCATTTTGGGCCCTTATCCCTAGAGACAATGGCTGCAGTGATTTTATTTTATTTTTCACTATAGATTAGTTTATAATGTTGGTTCCAGACCACCACAATAAAGCAAATACTTTGTTTTTGGGTCAAATGATTTTTTTCTTTTTTCTTTTT
The DNA here is from genome assembly GCA_004024625.1 of Mellivora capensis. NCBI lineage: Eukaryota > Metazoa > Chordata > Mammalia > Carnivora > Mustelidae > Mellivora > Mellivora capensis. The sequence goes on from PISX010018926.1 coordinate 30,049, forward strand.
TTTTTTGTTTTCCAGTGCATATAAAAGTTATGTTTCCACTATACTGTAGTCTATTAAGTGTGCAACAGCATTATAGCTTAATAATAATGTATGTACCTTAGTAAAAAAATACTTTGTTGCAAAGATCATTAATTGTCTTCTGAGCTTTCACGAGTCTGTCTTTTTCTGGTAAAGGGTCTTGCCTCGGTGTTGGTGGCCGCTGACTGATGAGGATGATGGTTTCTGGACGCTGGGAATTTCATAAAGTAAGACAGAAATTAAGTTTGCTGCATCGTTGTCCATCCTACTTTCACAAATGATTTCTCTGTAGCAGGCGATGCTGTTAGATTGCATTTTACCCACAGTAGAACTTTCAGAAGTAGAGTCAATCTCTCAAACCCTGCTGTTGTTTTGTCAACTAAGTTGATATCATATCCGAAATCCTTTGTTGTCATTTCAGCAATCTTCACAGCATCTTTACCAGGAGTAGATCCCATACCAAGAAACCACTCTCCTGGCTCATCCATAAGAAGCAAGTCCTCATCTGTGAAAGTCTTATCATGAGATTACAGCAACTCAGCCACATCTTCAGGCTCCAGCAGTAACATTAAAGATCACTAACCAAAGATCATCATAATGACTCTGATAATAATGAAAAAGTTTGAACTATTGCGAGAATCACCAAAATGTAACACAGAGACATGAAGGGAGCAAATGCTGTGGGAAAATGGCTCCAACAGACTTGCTCCAGGCAGAGCTGCTACAGACCTCCAGTTTGAAGAAAGCAGTGACTGGGAAACAGGATAAAGCAAGGTTTGCCTGATTGGCTTGGGGAGTCTCCTCTGGAAGTCCTAAGAAGGTCTGAGGCACAGGAATGAGGCCTGGCCGCCACACTGAGGAGGGCAGCCCTTGCTTACTTAAAATGGTTGCTTCAGTTTCTCTTTCTTTTTCCTTTTTAACTTGGAACAGCTTCCTCCCGTCTCCTCATCTTCCCTCCCCTGCTTTCCTCCTTTCCTCCCTCCCTCCTTCTCCTTCCTTCCCCCACCCCCCAAGCTATTTTTAATTTTTGGAAAAAAGTCAGCACCACAAGGTGAGGAAAAACATGATTTTGAAAGACTGCATATTTATGCAACTCTAGCCCATATTTGAAAATAAGAATTTATTTTTTAATCCAATGAGTACAATGTATTTAGTATAAAAATGAATGAGAAAACAAAGAAAAGTATAAAGAATATGGATTCTGTGCGTGTGTGTCCCTGGACCTGTATGCACTGAATGCACAGTTGACCACGCTGATCCCTTGTGATGATTGTAATTCAGTGGTGCTTTTCTGCATCGTCATTATGTCATGAACATTTTCTTCCTTTTTTTTAAAAGATTTTATTCATTTATTTGACAGAGAGAGATCACAAGTAGGCAGAGAGGCAGGCAGAGAGAGAGAGGGTATCAGGCTCCCTGCTGAGCAGAGAGCCCAATGCTGGGTTGCAGGGCTTGATCCCAGGACCCTGAGACCATGACCTGAGCTGAAGGCAGAGGCTTAACCCACTGAGCCACCCAGGCGCCCCTGTCATGAACATTTTCATGTGTTAAATCATCTGGGAAAGCTCTAGCAACTACGTGTCTAAGTTGCTAAAGTTAGCTATTAATAAATAAGTTATAAATCAATCAATCAATCATACTTATTAATAACTATTCAACTAGTTATTCCATACCTTAACTTTTTTTCTAATGCTAGACCTTTAGGTTGTTCATAGGCTTTTTTTTTCCCCCCTAAAATGAGTAATAATGGGATATACACTATTATAGGAAAAAACAACCTCGGTACATATTTTGGATTATTTTCTTCCTAGAATTGAAATTACCATGTCAGGGAACAAGAATTTCCTGTCCTCTTCTAGCTCTTTCTAGCTGAACTAAGAATGAAATTGACAAGATAGATTTATAGGAGAGAATCAAATTTAATTTTGTCTGTATGGGGAGTCCACACAGATAAGGAAATTCCAAAGATGATCAGGCAAACTGAAGTAGCTACATCATCTTGAATTCAGGAGAAGGGTTAGGGTCTAGGACTTCAAAGGGAAAGAATATTATCCTCAGAAAGAATGAGAAAGAACAAAAGTTTGGTAACATGTTTGCTGGGCCCACAGAAACAATGGGACACAGAACGCGTAAACCAAATAGGTCTTGCTAGGTACCTTCCCATCATACCTAGTTAATATCAAAATCTAATTATTTATGGTGGTAGCTCTCTGCCTGCAGGAGGCTATCTAAATTCTTTTTAGGTGGTTGTAGGGGAGGCAAAGAGTTTTCCTCAATATGCTAGGTTTTGATTTTTTTTAAAAAATATTTTATTTATTTATTTGACAGAGAGAGAGATCACAAGTAGGCAGAAAGGCAGGCAGAGAGAGAGAGGGGGAAGCAAAGAGCCCAATGCGATGCGGGGCTCGATCGCAGAACCTTGAGATCATGACCTGAGCTGAAGGTAGAAGCTTAACCCACTGAGCCACCAAGGCACCCCTTTTGATTGTTTTTTAATTCAAAATAATCTTAATTGCAAAGTGGTCCATATTGGAGTGGCCTGTCCTTGGCCCCTACAAAGGCGACAAAGAATTTCAGTTACAGACTGTCAAAGTTCCTTAAAAAGATATGTCTGACTTAACCCAAGTTCAGGTACTGAAGAGAAATTCTCGATCAAAAGCAGCATCCTGTGCTTCATTTTACTTGTGAATATCTGCAAATGCTGTTGTCCTCCAAAGTTCAGGTTGGGCCTGAGCCCCCTGGTGGTGCCCCTGAGGGCCTCTTCCTCCTATTACTACACTCTTTGACCTGAGTCAGTATCATCATGGCAGATCCACCCAGCACTCATTTATCCCCCATGAAAAATGCTATCAATTCCCTGACTATGGCATGATTTATCAATCACTGATCCAGTAAGTACTCAATGGCACACAGGATGTCAGGTACTGACTTTAGAGATCTAAAATCTCAGGTCCTGCCCCACCCCCCCAAAGTCCTGGGTCTGATGAGGAGAAACACATATAAACAGGTACTTAAACACAACACACTGTCCCAGATTGCAGGGAGACAGAGACCAGGGATCCAGATTCTGCCTGAGGTATCTCTCAAGGGCTCTCTGCAGGTAGATTAGAAAGGGCAGTATGATCCTGATTCTTTTATTATTCTGAAACATCAGAAGTGTTGCTTATCTTTGCTGGTCTACATGTGAAGAATTTTAGGTCTGGCCTCCTCCTTGAGAATCTCATCAAGGCCTATCCTAAGGGGTTCACCCAGGCTCAAGCTTGTACCTCTTATTACCTCTAGGTGCACCCCTCCCCTCAGAGTCTGGTTCAGTCTCGTGGCTTTAATACCAGCTCTGTGCCTACAGGGTCACCAGATATCTCCAGCTCAAACTGCCACCCTACCTTCTGTGATGGTGTGATTTATAGTAAGAGATGTGTATTTGGTTTTAGTTGTTGTTGTTGGAACAGAGCTCCTAACCTCCAACATTTCCTAAGTGGTGAGAGCACGCAGGTGTGTCTTGTGATGTTAATGGCTTCTGGACCCTCACCTAAGGAAGCCAGGCGACCCAACCATGTGATTAGAGGGATGGAACTTTCAGTCACAACTTCCATGAATTCCAGGGAGGAAGGACAATGGGAGCTAAATGAGTTGCCACTGGCCAATGTTTTAATCATTGATGACAATGCGATTAAGCCTCCATAAAAACCTAAAACGATAGAGTTTGGAGAGCTTCCAGATTGACAAGCACCTAAAGATTCAGGGAGAAGGTGCACCTAGAGAAGGCAGGGGGCTCCATACCCTTTCCCCATACTTTGCCCTGTGCATCTCTTCTATCTGGCTGTTTCTGAGTTGTCTTTTTATTCAAAACAAAACAAAACTAAACTAAACTAAACAAAACACAAACAAAAACATTGAATGATAATGTTACTCTGAATTTTGTGAGCCATTTTAGCAAGTTAATAGAATCCAAGAGGGGGTTGTTCGAACATCCAATTTCTAGCAGGATGGTCAGAGCATAGGTTGTCACACCTGGAAGTGTGACAAGCATCTGAAGTGAGGGGTGATGTCTTGTAGGACTGAGCCCTTAACAATCACCAGGTAGATTGTTAATTGAGTTAAATTTAGTTAAATTATAGGACACCCAGATGGTGTTGGAACTCAGCTTGGTGGTGTAGAGAAAAACAAAAAAACACACAAAAAAACCCCCCATGTATCTGAACTGGTGACCAGAATTATAAATTGGTACCAGAACCTACCTCCAAATCTGTCTGATGGCCTTTCTGCTTGCGTGGCCCAAGCTACCCAAGCTGGTCATACCCCAAACTACACTGTGGATTGTGTACTTCCCTCTAACACTCAGGTGTTCCCCATTTCAAATAAGGGCAGTTACTAAAAGATCAGTGAAACCCTTCCTGACCTCATTCTTTAAAATTGTGACACCTTGGGGCACCTGGGTGGCTCAGTGGGTTAAAGCCTCTGCCTTCAGCTCATGTCATGATCCCAGGATCCTGGGATTGAGACCCGCATCAGGCTCTCTGCTCAGCGGGGAGCCTGCTTCTTCCTCTCTCTCTCTCTGCCTGCCTCTCTGCCTACTTGTGATCTCTGTCAAATAAATAAATAAACTCTTAAAAAAAAAAAAAAAACTGTGACAGCTGCCCTCCGCCCCCACCCTTCTCCACCTTCCCATTCTCCTTTCCTGGTTTATTTTTTCCATGACACCTTCTGAATGGCTAATTTATATTTTTCTTCTTTTCTCTCTCTACAACTAGAATGTAAACTTGATATTTTGTCTGTTTTGTTCACTGTGATTCTCAGTGCATGGCACATAAAAAGGATCAGTGTTAGCTGCATTAATAAATGAACTGGAATAGCTCTTGTTACTGATTGGTCTATCATAGCCACTGACTCAGGAAATGAACAGGTGAGTTCTGGTGCACTGCCATGGCCATTGTTCTATCTTGGGGAGTCCTGAAGGGGCTGGACAAATTGAAAGTGCTGCTCTTGGCTAGTTGGCTCTTGCCAACACTGTTGTTTGGAACTTTGCAACAAACTTGGATATACTTATTGCAAGAGAAGCCAATAGCTCAAGAGACAAGGGATTATTTAGAAAAGAGAAAATGAGAGATTTATTTCAGGTGTTATCATCCAGGAGCGGTGGCAGGCTCAAACCTTAACATCAGACCTCCCACCAGCAAAATGGACACCTACAGTTTTGTAGAGAGAGGTTCAGAGAGGTACTTGCAGGGAGCACGTCACCATGGGTGGGGTTGTAAGCGCTCAGTCCAAGATCTTGGGCAGAGAAGGGGGCCGGTGGGGCATCGTCTTCTAGGCATTTCCTCGCTATCAGGGCTTTTCTGATCTGGAGGTTGGGACATTTTGGTCATTGCAAAACATCTTTGTCAATGCCTCAAGAAAGTGCGATAAGAAAGAAGCACAATGGGTTTTTATTAGAGCACGAGTTAAGCAGTCTTACTTATTTCTGTTTTTTTAAACCATGGGGCCTAGAGTTGAGCAAGAGGGCTTGCTGACACCTTAAGCTTGTTTTTGTTGTTTTTGAGAAAATGATGTCAACATTTCCTTCCATTATCGCTTTAATCTTATGGAATCTGAGTTAATTATTTCAGTGAGACAAGGAAGGGTGAATCCCTGAGGACATGGAAAAAAAGACGTAGAGTTGAAAACAGTCATTATGCCACTTGTTTTTAATGTCTCACATTGTAGGAAATGAAACCTGCATGGAGAGCTAAGTTTATATTAATGGGGTAAAAAGAGGGCTGACAGGACTGCCTTAGGGAAGTCAGGGTCTGAATGTACTTATTTGACAATAGCTGGTTATTAAGGTACCAACAGTTAAGAGGTAATTCCATTCTCCTCTGGTTCTTACCCCGCTTCCCTAGAAGCATGTTTTCTGCACCAGAGGGACATTATAAGAATAAAACTGCTTCATGTTGAGCTCTTCTTGATATACCCCAGGTTGAAGGTTATTGATGAAATTTGGACGTTTTTGGATTTGTGAGCAAATGGCTAAGAAATAATTGAGATGCTTTTGGTGCAAAATGTGATTTTATTATAGCATAGTGACAAGACCTGTAGGCAGAGAGAGCTGCGCTAGGATTGTGAGGAATGACTGATCATATCCTTTTTCATTTGTGGGGGTTAGGAATCATGTAAGTCTCTAAGGAATTTGGAAGCAAGGCCTTCAGAACCTTGAGGGGCTAGCTGCCATTAAGATAAGGTTACTTTTAGTCTTTAATAAAACATAAGCATTAAGGCACTGAGGCAGCCATGAATTTCTCGAGAAAGGTCACGCTCTGCATGTTTCAGGTATCTGTCAGTGGGCTTCTGTCAGCTTTAAGGGTTTTTTTTTTTTAAAGATTTTATTTATTTGACAGACAGAGAGCACAAGTAGGCAGAGAGGCAGGCAGAGAGAGAGGGGGAAGCAGGCTCCCTGCTGAGCAGAGAGCCTGATGCGAGGCTCAATCCCAGGACCCTGGGATCATGACCTGAGCCGAAGGCAGAGGCTTAACCCACTGAGCCACCCAGGCACCCCATAAGGAGATTTAATTTAACCTACATTTCTCTTGCCTTTGTTTCCCTAATCAGGGGCTATGTCACATGCTAGACCCTAAGACCCGACCTTTACCACCACCTGCTTGTGCTCACCGACTTTTGTCCCATATTCTTCCTTAAGCTCTTCTTACCAGCTGATCCTGTGGAAAAACCGAAAGTATCTCTCCAGCACCAATGACTGCCCAGCCACCCCAAACCACCCAGGCCAGTTTGAACTCAGCTGCCCGCTCACACCTGTGCAGATGGACGGTGGAGTAAATGACGGTTACCGTTATCTCATTAGAATACTAATGCTTATAAGTACAGCCAACTGTGTTCATGTGCCAGTGTACACAACACTCATGTCAATCTGCAAGATGGAGAAGAAAGACGTGAGCTATTTGGGAAGGCCCCCCACTTGGGATATGCCCCACAAAAAAAAAAAAAACAGGATAAAAATAAAGCACAGATAAGTTTTATTCTGGGGAGAAGACTGTATCATACTAACATGTATATATAATGCATTCCTCTGGTCCAGGTTAGCTTGAGGGAATTGAGAGAAAAATAAATAAGAAAAATAATTCATCTTATTTTGTTTTCACTTATTCATTCTCTCCATTTCTTTATGTAGATGTGACTGTTTTCCTTCTTCGAGAGGAACAAGTGAGTCACACTGAAGTCTGAGAAGCACTTCCTCATGTGACCCAGGCATAACACCCCATCACAGATGCTGCAAATTAATTTCATCAGGGTGTTAAAGAAACAGGTCTGGTCCTTAAACCGTGGCTGTACTCACTACAGGGTCAGAATTGTGGGTCAGTGAGGTGAGAGGGCTGGGGGGTCCTCAGACTCTTGTATTTCACCCCGGTTTGAGAAAGGAATTGGGTAGCAGAGTATTCAACACCTTATGTTTAGAAAGATTTCAAAACTATAGACATGTTGCAAAAATAGATGGTCAGTTTTATCTTGGGTAGTCCTTTGTCCTCATTTGGATGCTTATTTGGGTGTGGTTGTAAAGGCATTTTGTAGGTGTGATCAAATTTCATGGTTGGTTTGCTTTAAGGAAGGGAGAGAAGATCCAGGTAACAAGCCGGCTTGATCCAGTCTGTCCAGGGGCCTATTCCCGCCCACCTTCCCTGAGTGCTTTCTCTCTACTGACCACCCCATCATCAATCCTACAGGCCAATGCCTTGTTGTAAACCTCTGAATCTAAATTTCTTTTGGTTCTGTTTCTCTGGTTTAAACTGGATGGCTATACAACCATATACCACTTGCCAGGCTTTGCTTTATTTCTCTCTTCTACATATATGCTCACATATATATATATATATACATATGGCAAAAACACATAAAATTAAAAGTTCAAGTTTGCCCACATTGGCAAATCCCCTTGGTTCAAAACAGCATTAGGGTATCACATTACCTTCAAGATCTTGTTTTCCCTTTTATTCGGACTTTATTTCCTTACTCTCTTGCCAAATCTTTGATGCTTTTAAGAAGTAAAACAAAACAGGTCAAGATGGCAGAGAAGTAGCAGCTGAGACGACATCAGGTAGCAGGAGATCAGCTAGATAGCTTATCAAACCATTGCGAACACCTACAAATCCAACGGGAGATCAAAGAGAGGAAGAACAGCAATTCTGGAAACAGAAAATCGGCCACTTTCTGGAAGGTAGGACTGGCGGAGAAGTGAATCAAAAGCGATGGGAGGATAGACCGCGGGGGAGGGGCCGGCTCCTGGCAAGCGGCGGAGCAACGGAGCACTAAATCGGGACTTTTAAAAGTCTGCTCCATGGAGGGACATCGCTCCAGAGGCTAAACCGGGGTGAAGCCCACGTGGGGTCAGCGTGGCCCCAGGTCCCGCAGGGTCACAGAAGGATCGGGGGTGCCTGAGTGGTGCAGAGCTAGCAGGTATCGGAGCAGGAAGCTGGCTACAGAGACAGAGCCAAGGAGTGAGCTCTCAGCTCGGGGTTACCTTGAACGGGTCGCAGGCTGGGTGAGCTCGGAACACGGCCAGAGGCGAGGGAGACAGGAGTGATTGGGGATTTTCTCTGAGGAGTGGAGCCCCGAATCTCAGCTCTTCCAGGCCGGAGACTAGGAGGCCGCCATTTTCATTCCCGTCCTCTGGACTCTACGGAAAGCGCTCAGGGAACAAAACCTCCCGAAAGCGAAACCGAGCGGATTACTTAGCCCGGCCCCTGGGAAGGGCGGTGCAGCTCTGCCTCAGGCAAAGACACTTGAGAATCACCACAACAGGCCCCTCCCCCAGAAGATCAAAAGAAATCCAGCCAAGACCAAGTTCACTTAACAAGGAGAGCAGCGGAACTCCAGAGGAGGAGAAAGCAAAGCGCAGAATTCATGGCTTTCTCCCCATGATTCTTTAGTCTTGCAGTTAATTCAATTTTTTCCTTAAAGGGCATTTTCCTAGGGTCTTTGCCACCCTTTTAGTATTTTATTTTCTCCTTCATATAATCTTATCTGGAGAAAATGACAAGGCGGAAAAACTCACCACAAAAAAAAGAACAAGAGACAGTACCAAAGGCTAGGGACCTAATCAATACAGACATTGGGAATATGTCAGATCTAGAGTTCAGAATGACAATTCTCAAGGTTCTAGCCAGGCTTGAAAAAGGCATAGAAGATATTAGAGAAATGCTCTCTGGAGATCTAAAAGCCCTTTCTGGAGAAATAAAAGAACTAAAATCTAACCAAGTTGAAATAAAAAAAGCTATTAGTGAGGTGCAATCAAAAATGGAGGCTCTTAC